>JANBXA010000740.1:28577500-28785000 GCA_030556225.1 Cricetiscus sungorus | reverse complement strand
TACCATTCTAAAATGCAATTCGTGTTTTATATTTTTACTTTTTTTTTTTTTTTACATTTTTCCTTTCTGCATAAAAGAACAACGGAGTAAGATTACCAATGTGAATCACTGGCAGAATTACAAAATGAAGAAAGTTAAGTGTTATTTGTAGATAGACATTTTCCACTCATTGTTCTTTTGGATAGATCCCTTTAAACTATAATTACTCATATAACAATTATTTTTACCATAAAATATTCAAACAAGACTTAAAATTAATTATATTGTGTTTTATTACCATCTCCCCTTTTGAGTATCTGCTTCAAACCAACCTGACAACATACCTTTAAAAAAAACAATATATATATATATATATATATATATATATATATATATATATATATATGCCAAAGCGTTAAGCATGTATACCACAAGTATGCAGTGCCAACAGAGGCCAGAAGTGGGCGTGGGACATCCTAGAGCTGGAGTTGCAGGTGGTTGTTAGCCACCAGATGGATGCTGGGAAACAAACCAGGGTCTTCTGCAAGAGCAGTAAGTGCTCATAATGGCTGAGTCATCTCTCCCGCCACAGACAAGCCCTTTGAAACGGGTGAGGAGGACCTCATGAGTAGTTAGCTCAGTTAGGCCCTGAAATCAGAAGACTTGTTTTTTTGACTCAGTTTATTAAGAAGAAAACCATAATAGCCATGTGTCACTAAAATATAAACTATATAGCTTAGTTTAAAAAAAAAACATGCTGTTTATTTACTTGGCAGAATCTAAATGTGCAAAAGACACTGAAGCCTGGGTTGAGAAAGTAAAAAAAAAAAAAAAAAAAACATACAGTTTAATTTTATTTGTCTGAAAGGCACAATGGAAGCAACTAGAAGAATCAAGTTGATATTTGTCTTGAGGTTCTGGGCAGAATGGGATAGCTTAAGCTGGCAGAAAACAATAGCATCTTGGTTGTAAGCCATGCTTGGGAGGTAGTAAGTGTGCAGATTTTTAAAAAAGCTCTGAGTGGAGGAAGAACAGATGGGACCAGACCTGGGGTTGGCAGGAGGGGATGAACAAATATAACTGGAGAATCAGTGATCCAGTCCAACATTTGAAGTTAGGGTTTTTTCTTCCTTTTTCCTAATTAGAACATACTACAATTTATTAGCAGGATATAAAAGTAAAATAGTTTTACTATGGAAAAAAATAAAGATGAACCAAGTAGAAACCCTCATTTCTCTGCCACCCATGTCCATATTTTAATTGCCTGTAAGACTCTTAGACATCCTATCATGTGGATCTCTGATCCACAGGCTTGTGAAATACCCGCAATGTCAGCTCCCTTTATGATGAAATATCACCTAGCCTGGGAAAGGAGCCAGGATGTGGCTGTACTTGTGTTGTTGGCAGTTGTGTGCAGAACAAAGCATGCTCCTCTGGGGTAATGAACTTCTCACCAAGCCTTTTTCTACTCTACCCTTTAACAACTCCAGGACCAGTTTGACCTAGGGCAGCCCCCTGGGGCACCAGGATCAGCACCTTCTTTCCCTAATACAAGCTAAGATCAGGCAGGCCCCTCCTGCCTCCAAAAGCCACTGGGAAGGATCTAGAAAGAATTTTTCTGGGAAAAGGATATTCTGGGCCATCATTAACAGACACCCCCCTCCAATTCACAAGTCTGTTCTGTTTGAAACGGAATCACCAAGTAGCTACAAACAAAATATATTGCCTTAGACAGGAAGATAATATTTAATGAGAATAACTTCTTTATTACTTAAGTGAATTATAGTTCTTATGAGAGGCATTCCAGATGAGCAGCCTTAAATAACCCTTTTATGTTCCTAATCCCCCTTTCACTCATTCATTTCCTTGCCATGTATCCTATGCTGGGGCCATAAGTGGGGCTCACATATAGTTGCATATGTCTTACTAGTGCTAATAAAACACACTTTTCAGGAAAACATAAGCTTTTTCCTAATTCTGTATTCTGATGACATTCTCATTTAGATCTTTACTGAAGAATACGGAAAGTGTCCCAGGAACAGTTTTACTAAAGGATGAAGACACCTTCTTCACGGGATGATCTGTGTGGATTCCTTAGCTTTCTCTTGAAAACATATCCTCTAGAAACAATACACGTAAATTCGGGGTGAGTGGATAAACTACCTGACTCATGAATTCAGTGTTCCCCAACAGGAAGTTATGGAAGCAAGTGTGTGAAGCATGCTAGTTCATTCAATGTGTCAACCCACCTTTCCTTCTGCCTGGCACCTGACTATATAGCCAGAACCAGCCCCAGATCCTCTTCTTAGCGGGCATTTGCTCTGGGCTAGCTGATAGGAATGGAGATTACTAAGTTGAACGAGTAATCCTCACTATAGAACTTATTGCCAACAGTTTGATGTTTGTTACCCTTACCAGCCATGCTGTGTTGTGTTTGGAAGAATTTACTCCCTGGAAGAACAATATGCAAAGACAAAGATAGAAGGGGATCTTGAAAACTAAAGACACCGATCTTCCACATGAAACCTTTCCCATTCCATTTACAGAATAAGATACAAATGCCACATCCTGGGGTCTCTGTTCATAAGTGAGCACAGATGGTTAAAGTCATGACCCATTGAGGAGATCAAAATAGGTACACAGACAAGAGTTGGAGAGGATTGGATAATTCCATGTTGGGGATATACTGGGGTGTATAATAGGGACATATTAGGGTATATATAATACCAAAGAAACACTTTTCTAAAAAGATGATTACATCAATACTATTTATGATAATTTTAAAAAATGTACAAGCAAGAGTCACAGTAAGAAGAGGGTTTGATGTAATACTTTATCAATGTCAAAAACAGCACATGGGAAGTTTCATCGTTCTGTGAAACAGTTCTGTAGCTAATTGTACTGATTTGTAAAATAAAAAATTAGTAAAGGAGTTATCACAAAAAAAGAGAGTAGGTACAGAGTATACACTAATGTATGTTACATAGTGAAAAGAAACCATTTTGCACACACATTTCTGCTACTTACTGACATCAACTAACAATTTGAGCAACTGTGGAAAGGCTACCATAAATGCCCTTCCCTGATAGTGAGATCATCAACTAAATTATCCACCATCATGGAGCCCTCATCTAGTACCTGTTGGAAACAGAAGCAAACATCCATAACTAAACACTAAATCGAACTAGAATCCAGATGCAGAGAGAGGGGACAAGACCAGGTTGCAGAAACACACAAAGACAGCTAACCTGAACAAGGAGGAGCTAATGTCCCTCACCCCAGACTGACAGCTGAGAATCCAGCATGGGACTGACTCAGACCCCCTGAATATGGGTCTCAGCTAGAAGGACTGAGCAGTTTGGGGGACCTCAGACAGCAGAAACAGGATCTATTCCTGGTGCACAAAAGGACCTTGCGGACACATCCCCATGGAGGGATACCCCCTTAACTTAGAGACAGAAGAGAAGTCCTAGTCCCTACTTCAAATGACTTGACAGATTTACATAACCCAACCTGGATAGCATAGCCCTACATGTGGAATGGGAGTGGGAGGAGGGGAGGGGGTGGCCAGGGTGCATGTCACAGGGGGAAGAGGGTAAGGGGGGGGGAAGGAGGGACGGAGGGTGGGTGAGAGGGAGGGAGGGAGAGGAAACTGGAGTCGACATGTAAAATTTTTAAATTATATTATTAATAAAAAAAAGAAAAAAAAGAAAGAAAAAGAAGAAAGAAAGAAAGAAAGAAAGAAAGAAAGAAAAAACACAAGAGAAAGCCAGAAAGCCTGCAAACCAATTTAAAGGAAATTATACTGCATTTTTCTACTAAATTATCTAGTTTATAATGAGACTTCTAAAACTTCCAAATGTAGCCAAAGGAGGAGGGAGGGCGTGAGTGACATAAAGAGTGACAACTCAGTGTCTCAGCCCTCCATATGGTCAGGCTCCACCAGGCTGCCATCCAGTCATGCAGCAGTGACCGATGACTTCAATAGAACCAGCCAAACAGAACCAGACATGGGTCAGTAGGTTTCTACCAGTGGCGCCATGTTACATTTACACTTGAGATATGGCCAGAGATCTTAACAGCCAGCTTCGGTGTATGTTTTCCTAAAGCTAAGTCTACATTAGGCAAATAAATCTAAAAATACTAATAGGCAAGGCAGTGCTCTCTCCTACTTGTGCCAATGCCATTTCAGCTTTACAACTCTGCTATTACAAGATCATCCCTTCTCCATTTAATGTTAAGAAAGAAGGTGACAGCGGCATGCTAATTACTGCTCTAATCCTGGCTCAATATAGCAAAACTTAAAAAACAATTGTGGCAGTTCCCACGTTGTAATATCAACAGAGGCTCAGACTTTAATGGTATTTTACAGTATATAAAATGCTGTTGTAAACATCGGTGTATGCCAATGAAAGATCCTTATAGTAGTTAAAATTCAGCTTAGTGTGTATGAAAATAATGTCAAGCTCTAGCAGCTTTCCGATTCGAAGCAGAAACCAGGTAATTACATGAAGTCTGTTCAGAAGAACTGCTCAGACAGCTATGATATGAAAAATGGTATCACTAAAGCTGGCTCTTGTGTTAATCCAAAGCAAGGTGGATGGGTACCAAATCCATCGTAAAATCCTCATTATTTCTTGCATGTCCTTGTTAATGCTCAGGTATTCCAAGAGTGGTGATAAGGGAGACATGATTTAAAATCCCTTCTATTAATAAAGGGCTGACCCAAGTTGAAAATGAAGAGATTATCTTTCCTAAATACAACAATTCCATTTTTTTCACCCATTGAAATTTAGTACATTTATCCAATTCAGACTTAATGTGTTAAGCTCCAGGCTACAGAAAGATGAGAAAAGGTGTCGAAACTGGTGAGGGCTGCACAATGTCTTCGAAGCCTGAGATACAACTGAGCCCTTCGAACTGTGAGATGACAGAGCACCTGGGTCTATTTCTTTCCCTGCCAAAGTCTTCATTATAGCTATAAAGGGCTAGAGAGATGGCTTAGTGGTTAAGAACACTGGCTGAGTTTTAGAGGACATGGGTTCAATTCCCAGCACCCACATGGCAGCTCACAACTGTCTGCAACTCCAGTTCCAATGGATCTGCACCCTCACACAGACATTCTAGCTGCCAAAACATCAATGAACACAAAATAAAAATAGGGACTGAAGAGATGGCTCAGCAGTTAAGAGTACTGGCTGCTCTTCCAGAGGTCCTGAGTTCAATTCCATGGTGGCTCACAAAATAAAAATAAAAAAAATCGTTTTCAAAAAAGAAATAAAAGTATAATAAAGTACAGGGGAGAAAAATGGGAAGGAAACCATTAACATAAAAGGATTAAAACACATTTCTAGAAAATAATGCCTAAAGAATAAAGGAAGCCCTACAGAAACCACAACACTGAGGAATCTATAGGTCAATAAGGAAGTAGCCCTCATCTCAGAAACTCAACACAGAAATGCCAGGTACTCAGAACATGATTGAGGGTTATCATCAGTCAGTATTAATTAATGAGGACCAATGAAAAGGGATGAAGAGAGTATTACCTTTTCTTCCCTGTTAACCCACATTGGAGGGCAAAATTATCAGTGCTCTGGATCCCAGCCTAAAAAAGGATGATTGATAAAAATATAGGATGCAAATTCTCCCATTGGAAAGAGCCACTGGCAATAGGGAAAGTGGGGTTTCTAAAGTTTACATTTAAACAAAGGCATTAAATTTGGAACACCTGGCACGAAAAGACTCTTTTAGATGCTTCCAAAGTGAAGAACAAAGGTGTCAGCACACACCCAAAAGGCAAAGTGTCATCAGGCTTCAAGTGAGATCCACAGGGGCTCCAATATAATGATCAGTGCCTTCCATTTAAGATGAGGAAACTATTTTCAATCTAGATGTCACATCTAGTCAACCTTGTAATTGACAGGATGGAATAAAGACAATGGATATGTGTCAGCAATGCACAGGCCAATAATGTGTCCTTTACCTTTCACTCCCACTTCTTAGGAAATTACTTAAAATATTTGCTCATGTGAAGTCACATGGAAAACCAGGAAGCAAGACAGTAACCTAAATTCTGGATTCAGCCAAGAATGATGAAGAATCATTCCTGGAGGACAGCTGTGCAATGGACCCGAGGACCAGTGGAAAGCAGCAAAGGGGGAAGGAGATCCCCTTTCACAAAAGAGATTCTACAAATTTGATACTTTCTTGAACCCTCCACATACTGGTTAAATTTAAGGAGATGGTGAGAGCAGATAATCAAGGTTTAAAAAAGACTGATAGAGTCTTCTAGAAATCTGTATTTTAATAGGAACTATAATAATAATCTGTACATCTTATACTGTAAACAAAAAGAAAAAATTAATTTGTTGAATCTAACATTTAGAATTTAAGCTCAAAAGACATTGATTGATTAATTACATTAACCTAATATATGTTATTAACATTAATTATATTTATAATGTTTTATATACATGTGTGTTTCTTATATTTATTATGAAACATGTCATACAACATTGGAAGGTAATAAAAGGGAGGGCTGGAGGGAGTTCAGGACAATATTAACTCCAACTTCCAAAATGAGCATCAAGAGACACAGTTGAGAAAGCAAACTGTCAGTTGGCTGCCTTGAATTCAGAATTTAACTGATGGAGGAATTATAAATAGTGAGGGACCTACCAGAAGAAAAAGCCAAGTGAAGGAAAATTAAACAGTGGTAGACACTTTATTTATCCAAACAATGATTAAATTTTAATAAGCTATTAAAACTGACAAGTTAAGTAACAGAAGTATAACTATACATGAATAGAAAAATGTTTTTGCATGTGCTTATCTGTCAATATGAAAATGCTCTAGAAGAGATGATTGAAGAAGTGCTTCTGTTACAAGGAAATTTTCATCACATATAACTACACTTTTCCTTTCTGAACCATGTCAGTGAGTTGCCTTTTCAAATAATACGTTCCATTTTAGACACACACACACACACACACACACACACACACACACACACACACACACAGAGACAGAGAGAGAGAGAGAGAGAGAGAGAGAGAGAGAGAGAGAGAGAAAAGTTACGAGTGTAAAGACAAACATCCAAAGAAAAGAAAAAATATAAAATTGGGTCCTTCTACAGATGGAAGGTGGTAACCTCAGAACAAATGCATGTCCCTAAAAACTCTCTTGCACAATAATCTTAGTAATACAAATATCAACATTGATTGAAAATTAAAACATGTAAAATTTCAATGGAGAAAATGAATTATTTAAGAGAAGATGCATGTTAAAATATTGCAAAGGAGAGCTAGAGTTGGCTCAGTGGCCACATGTGCATACTACTCTTGTAGAAGTCCTGCATGTGATTTCCCAGCACCCATGTTGGGTATCTTAAAACTTCCTGTAATTCAGCCTCCTGGGGATCCAATGGCCCTGGCCTCTGCAGGCACCCACACTAATGTATACATACCCACACAGGTGCATACACAAATACAATTCAAAATGCATCTTTTTCAAAAAATATCACAATAGCAAAATACGATGACACGTGCCTGGCATCCTAGTACTGGGTAAGCAGAGGCAGGAGGATCCTTACAAGTTGATGGTCTACCTAGTAAGTTCTTGGTCAGCCAGGGTTACAGGCCAAGACCCTGTCGAAAGAAAGGGGCCACAACAAATGCACTTTCTTGCATAACTAATATATGCTAATACAAAGATTGAAAGAGAAACCTTTAAGAAGAAGCAGTTTTAATGTAGGACTACAACCAGAGTATCAGTGTCTCTTTTTCCCACAGTCGCTCATAACCACAGCACAATGTCCAAGAGAAGATGCTTCACTATCAAAAGTGATACAGATATTTGACATTTAGTAAAAGTGAGTGAAAATCACCACTTCATTAGAGTTAGAAACAGGACAACAAATATATAGATGGTTACATTACCCATCATTAACAGATATGAGAGTCAAGTTACTTTATTAGCTTTGACAGACTATATTGCCTACAATTAACTCTTTTTATCATGCACAATTACTAATTAATGATAATATAAAATACATCTATAATTACAACCAAATTATGTTTCCATATAAAGCAACAGTACAACACGCTCATATGTAAGAGTCCATCCCAGACTCTTTCTCAGCATAGTCCCCCTGGTGTGAACTTGGCTGGGTCACCTCTCCTCATTGTTTTGCATTATTTCTTCATCTACAAAACAGTTTAGATTAATCCAATCATCTCTAATCACTCCAATCATTTCTGTTTTTTCTTTCCACCCAATTTACTGATAATACTATATGGAAACAAAAACAAATCAATGACCCTCACCAACTCACAGACATTAACATGTCATTAGGATAAAAATCTGGCTGGTTCTAATAGTCTGTCTTCCTTGTGGTGTTGTTGGGCCATGTGCTAAGGCCTTAATGTGTGCCAACACTAAGTTCTAGTTCATGAATTCCCAACAGCAATTCTCACATTGTTGACAATATGGGATAGAAAAGATGGGGCACCGGAGTAGTGCTGTATGAAAAGTAAGCAGACAATTGGTTTAAGCCTGAGGTGCTAATGAGACATAGAGAAAGGAGCAATTAACTCTGCTAAGGTCGTGAGAAGGAGCCAAGGAAGAGAGAATGGAATTACCAAACACATTTTAGGTTCTAAGTGTAAATTTTGTTTCTTTCTTAGGAAACTGCATTGTGTTAAATTTGGCTCGTTAATCCTGCTTACTGCAACCTAATCCTATTACCCATCACAATAACACTCCACCCAGTCTGTGTCACCTACACGGCATTTCTATCTGAAACACTGACTTCAACAAAGGATAAGGAAACACAAGACATCAGTTAATGACCACATAGGATGTTCCACAGTATGTGGGGGGCAGCAAATGATTCTGCAGCTGTCCACAGACACAGGCGTCTTTGCAAGTTCTGAAATGCAGGTTTAAAACTCTGCTAGAGCACAAGACTCAGAACGACTATTTTAGAGGAAAGAACTTTGTCCAGGTGACAGATTCACAGACTACAACCTGGTTTCAGATCCCCAAATGGCACATATTCTCCTCCTATGGGTTTATGGACCCAACCATAGACCTATTTGTTGAGGGATGCTAGCATCAGAAGTACCCATCCCAGGAGCTGAAACACTCATGTGCTTGGTCACAGGCCTGCTGACTGTATGCCTGTGTTGACCAGAAATATCACTGAGGCCTGGTTCTTTCAGCAGCAGTCAAAGATTAGACTGACAACCCAAACCTGGGGGTGGGAAAGGCCAAGGCGACTTGAGTCCTCTGGGCAGGCCATCTTGCTTCAGTTCCAAGTGTGGATGCTGAAGCACTCCTGTGACTATTCTATTCCCTCAGCCACTGACCAGGTCAGCTATGCCTGCCCAGGCAAGCACTTTCTTAGAGACCCAAGGGAAACTATACCCATCCACAACTGATACAAAGTTCAGTCTATGAACCCTACAGTAAACTCTCATTTCAATACAAACCCTATGGCCCAAGGTCCTGGAGACAGCATAGTCAGTCCACCCAGGAAACAAACAGAAATTCTGTCCACTAAAGACCCTATATAGTCTTAGCAAGAGTGGGCCTCTCTGTGGACACAATAGCAGTCATGTGACCCAATCTAAGACCACTCAACTGTCATCCCAGAGGTGACTACAACATCTTAGGATGCTAACACAAGAATCCCTTAACCCACTGAAACCGGCCTAGAACAATGACAAAGAGGTGCTCCAACTGCATGTGATGCTACAAAGGAAAAACAGAACCAATCAGATGAGGTATCGCCAAAGTTGCAGCAACCAACCCCAAAGAATAGCTTGAAAGAATGCTAAATAATCATTGAAAACCACAGAAATCTAAGCCTGGTGGCACACATCAATAACCCTAGCATGCAAAAAGCTAAGGCAGAAGAACCCGGATTTCAGGGGCAGACTACAAAGCAAGACTCTTAGTAAAAAGAAAGAAAGAAAAGAAACAAAAATCCCAGTGTAATACAAGACACTATAAACAGACAACAATCAGGAAATGAGGAATTTAGAAATTAAGGAAACAAAGCATGAACAAAAGTAGGTTAACTCAAATACGCAGAAGAAAGAGAGCTAGTCTGTCAGTACCACATTTGCCTTGCAAACACCAAGATGTGAGTTCACCCTCTGGAAGCCAAAGGAAACCACAGACATGGTGGCAGAGACAGGTGGACTGCCGGGACTCACCAGTCAGGCAACCCAGCTAACTCAGCAAGTTCCGGGCAAGTGAAAGACATTGCTTCAAAGGAAAAAGATGTATGACACCTGAGGAATATTACCCGAAGTAGTTCTCTGATTTTCACATACACATGTGCACACATGTGCATGCACCCACACAAGTGTACCTGTACACACATAAAGATACACACACACACACACACACACACACACACACACACACACACACCATTGTGGGGGAGGGGAGGGAGAGAGAGAAAGAGAGACAGCATGAAAGATTCATGGCAGCAGTTCTCAACCTGTGTCTCAACCCTTCTGTGGATCAAACTAACCTTTCACAGGAGTCAGCTAAGACCATCAGAAAACAGAGATATTGGCATTATGATTCATAACAGTAGTGAAATTTACAGTTGTGAAGGAGCAATGAAAATAATTTTATGGTTGAGGTCACCAAAACATGAGGAACTGTATTAAAGGGTTGCAGCATTAGAAAGGTGTAGAGACACTGATTTATAGGAA
This sequence comes from Cricetiscus sungorus, assembly GCA_030556225.1. Lineage (NCBI taxonomy): Eukaryota > Metazoa > Chordata > Mammalia > Rodentia > Cricetidae > Cricetiscus > Cricetiscus sungorus. The sequence continues at coordinate 28,774,291 of JANBXA010000740.1, read as the reverse complement.
ATCACCAAGAATATGAATAGTCAAACTATGGACATCCAAGAAAAAGAGACAGAAAGAGACAAAATATATTTAAAGAAACTCTTTTGCCGGGCAGTGGTGGCATATACCTTTAATCCCAGCACTGGGGAGGCAGAGGCAGGTGGATCTCTGTGAGATCAAGACCAGCCTGGTCTATAGAGCTAGTTCCAGGACAGTCTCAAAAGTCACTGAGAAACCCTGTCTCGAACCCCCCCAAAAGAATACTTTTACATTTTCTTTAAAGAAAAGTGAACACTGTGGTTCATGAAGTCCAAAATATCCCAGGTAACGGTAACTTAAAAGAATATTCTGAGGCACGTTATAATCAAATTATCAAAATACAAAGAATTTTAAAAACAACAAGGGGTTAAGTGACTCATTATAAACAAGGGAACCTTCTGAAAAGTATCCACAGACTTCTCAATAGAAACACTGCCATGGAAGAGGGTGATGGGATGATGCATATGCAAAGTTCTACAAGAACAAAGAATCAACTTCAGCCCAGACCCTTAAAAATGAAAGGGAATATGGCAAATGGGAAAGGAGAAACACTATCACTACTAGATCTGCCTTACAAGAAATCCTAAAAGGAATTCTTTGAGTTGAAGTGGAAGAATGTGAAATAAGAATATGCAAAAAAAAAAAAAATTAAAAGTAAAAACAGGCAGTTGTAACAGGAAATACAGTTAAATTCTGAATACTCAGAATACACTTACAGTGTAAGTCAATTTTATCTATAGCATAAACATCAAGAGACAAGAAAACTAAAAATAACTACAGCTATTAATTTTTTAAAGGTTACTCAATATTAAAAGATAGAAATTGTGCCATGATTTATTTAAAACGTGGAACAGAGAAAGTAAAAGGATAGGAAATGCATAGTGTCAAACATGGGATTTCAGTTGCTTTATCAGCTTGGAATCGCCTATTATAAAATGTTCCTTGTGAGCCATGTGGTAACTATAAAGCAAAATCATCATAGATACTCAGAAACAGGAGAAAAGAACAAAAGCTTGTGATAGAAATGAAGACATCATAGGGAGGAAGGAAGGAGCAAAGGACAGAAAAGGCAACTAATAAATAGCACCAGTAAATTCTGCCTGCCCATAATTGCTCAGAACATAAGTGGACAAAATTCTCTAATCAAAAGGCACAGAATAACTGAATGAACATAAAACATAAAGAGAACATTATCTGACATCTGCAAGAGACTCACTTCAACCCTAAAGACAAATATAACATTGAAAGTAGAGGAAGAGAAACAGATGTTCTATACAGAGAAATTTTAGAAAGAGAAGTGGTAACTATACTAACATGAGACAGAATAGACTTAAATCCAAAGACTATGAAAAAAAGAGAAAGAAGACCATTATACAGTAATAAAAAGACCTATTTATCAAGGGGATGTAACAGTTATAAACTCATATACATGCACTCAACTTTGGATCACCTGAATATATAAAGTAAATATTAGAGAATCTGGAAGGAGATAGAGACAAAAACCTAGTAACAACAGGGAAACTAAATATTCTGAAAGAAACCAAAATTACAGGACAATATCCTTGATGAATGCAGATATTTAAAGTTCCCATCAAAGTGTTATCATATCTAATTCAACTCTGCATTGAATGCATAACTCATCCCCGTTTAAAGAAATATTGTCTGAAAGAAATACTTGGAAGAGAAATGAACATTATGGTTCACAAAAATCAAAATATCTCAGGTGGGTTCAACTCAAAGAATACTCTGAGGCAAGTTCTCATGAACATAGATATTTAAAATTCCTATCCATCAAAGTTCTACCAGACCCAATTCAACCCCACATCGAAGGGATCGTTGATCAATTCCTGGGACTGATACCTGGAACTCAAGGTTCATTCAACACATGCAAATCAATAAATGTGACACATCATATTGATAGAACAAAAGACAAAACTATGATATGATCAGCTGCTTAGATAAATATCATCAGACAAAACTCAACGTTCTTTCATGTACAAATTCTCAACAAACTAGTGGGAAAGGATGCCCACTCTCACCACATCTGAGCAAAGTAGTTCAAGTCTTAGCCAGAGCAATTAGACAAAAAAATTAACAAATGTAAACCAAGAAAGAAAGTGTTAAGTTGTTGCTGTTTGCAGATTACATTATTTTATATAGAGTTGGAGGCAGAAGTTGTTGTGTGCTATTTGTATGTAGAATTTTCCTGTGCCAGTGGCTGCTCTCAAGTAACCAAAAAGAGGCTTAATATTAATTATAAATGCTCAGCCAATAGCTGAGGCTTGTTACTAGAAAACTCTTACTCATTCCATGCTTTCCTGGGGTCATTTTCTGTAACTCTTCAGAAATCCTATCTCCAAGTTCTCTCAGTATCCTGGAATACAATTGTTGTAATTAGGGTTTATATTGTTGGGACCTAACACCATGAACAAAAAGCAGGTTGGTGAAGGAAGGGTTTATTCAACCTATACTGAAAGAAGTCAAGACAGGAACTCACACAGGACAGGATCCTGGAGGCAGGAGCTGATGCAGAGGCCATTGAGGGGAGCTGCTTACTGGCCTGCTTGTTATGGCTTGCTCAGCCTGCTTTCTTATAGAACCCAAGACCACCAACCTAGGAATGGCATCACACACAATGAACTGGGCCCTCCTCCACTGATCGCTAATTAAGAAAATGCCTTGCGGATATTATGGAAGCATTTCCTCAACTGAGGCTCCTTCCTCTCTGAAGTCTCTAGTGTCAAGTTGACACACAAAAGTAGCCACTACAATAATTTCATTTATACACTAGGTTTATAATTTATTTGTGCTATACAATGTCTCATCTACCACTTATGCTTATGAAACACCAGCAATAAAATTTTTAAAAATCCTGAAAAGGAATTAGTATGGGCTGTAAAAATGCTTCTTCATTAAAAAACAGAACCAGGGTGAATGAACACCAAAGAGACTTGAGAGTTCATGGAAAGAGTCTGATGCCACACTGACAGTTCTAGGTTTCTAATAGTTTGGAAACACATATAACAAAACTTTTCTTCAATTTGGTAGTCATTTCAATAGCCACTACATATAAAACTTGTCTATGTCCTGAATGTGAATGTCAGGACAAAAACATGGTGGATTCTTTCCACTGCTGTAGCCAAAAAGATTTGCCCTTTAAGATCAAACTCCTGCCGCTAACTCAGCTGATGTAAGAACTCTAAGTCTGTCTCCAGATATCTACCATGCTGTTCATCCTACAGAGTCCACTTAATCTCAAGGTCACCTTCTCCCCAGGCCAAGCCAAAATCTTCTGAAAAAGCAAAACAGTTCCTCTCGTCCTTGCTCCCATTTCCTGTGATTAGTGGTGTCCATTATTCCTGAGACCCTGGTCTGAACTATAAATCCTACCCATTCTTTGTTCTGCTCCATAACCATCCAAGTCCACCCCCAAACTCACCAACCAACCTCTTGCAGGGCTTTTTTCAGGAGTCAGAAAAGAACTTGAGGGAGTCAATTTCTCCCTCTACCATGTGAGGTTCCCTGGCCATGAATGTCTTCAGGCTCAGCAGAAAGCCCCTCCTAGGCCTGCAGTAGCTCTTGCTTAAGTCTTAATCCTCACAACCAGAATTCAAATATAAAACAGTTCCATTTCCAGATTCTGTCTCACCCAAGAGAAGAGCACTATGTCCAGCTTCCCAAAACACAGTCTCCTCAAGTCATTACTAGGCCCCAGGGCTTCCTCTGGCTTCCCAGCTTCCTCACCTAAATAGCAGGGCACCTGCCATTCACCTCCCAACACTATCAGTTCTTGGTGACTTGCTGATGCACACACATTGCTAGTTGGAATCTTCTTTACAATCCCATACCACATCATCTGTTCTTCCTTCAAATTTTTTAAAGTGTAAAAATACACAGAGTCTAGGAATGACCAGTAAGATCCTACTGATGAGTTGGAGTCAGCTGGGCACTAGCCTGGGAATTTTTGTTCAAGAAGTGTGCTAACCATCTTAGAAGATTTAGGACTTTTCATTATGTTGGACCTCAAGAGATCTACTACACACAGCATTTCAACTGGCAAATTCAACCCAATTCCCAATCAAAAGTAAAAGCTCTTTGATGGGGGAAATCTTATAGGTTTTGAGTAGCCTGCATCATGAAATACATATGTCTGAGAAGACATTAAACCTCACTGTTATCTTTAACAAATATTAAACTAATCTAAAGAAGAGAGAGTGGGAGTCAACTAATTTCATTACAGCATGATCATTCATCTATCTGTACATCTAACATGTATTGTGTTTAAAGGACTGGGTCTCATCTGAGATGTTTACAATGGCTGTTTTAAAGAAGCAAGTTCAGTAAGTTGAAGTTTCACGAGATCCTTGAAATTTCTCAATTCTCTGGGGGTTACAGACTTTCTAGTGGACCCTCAAAGGTTTCTAAGAGTGGCAGTGTCAAAATACACCTATTTGAGAAGGCATTCTGGCCAAACAAAAGTCTGTGCTCCCAGACTAGAGCCCCCAGTTAGCTCTTGGCCACAAAGGATGTTTTCTTCCTATTCTAGAGAAACAACAGTCCCATCAGAAATTCTCTTTCCAGGGCCCTAGAAAAGCAACCCAGGGTTTGTCAAATGCAATAAATGCCACCCACAATGTGTTTAACCATTTTCATATTCATCACTACAGTATTAGCTAATCTATACTCTACTCAGATCATTGAATTTGTTTCACATGCCAAGAAAAAACATCTCCAATCTCTCTTAGCCTCCCTATAAAATGCAACCACATGTATTGAATACACATTTAAGACAAAAGAACAGTTTTCTCTTGTGAATCACAAAAGAATGTCAAATCTTGGGAAATTTATTCTTCCTTTTGTTATTTTGCCTTATACAAAGAATGGGTATAAGTTGGAAGAGGCGGAGATAAGAGGATAATATCCATAATCAATGTCCAAGATTTTTGCTTATACTATAGCTTTACCATGAAGCCACTAGCTTGTGAACAAGGTATGTCAGCAAACTTTCTATCATGATAATTTATAAGGAAAAAAAAAAGGTTTATGTGGGCATAGTTTTGGAGGACACAGTCTACCATCAGGGGATCCATTGGCTTTAGATTTCTAAGAGAAGACAACACACCATAGCAGAAGCATGCAACAGAATGGAACCATTTCCCTCCTGGCTAAGAAGGGAGAGACAACGAGCAAGGAAACAGAATTCCAGTGTCCTACAAGGGCATGCCCAAAACCCAGGAAGCCGCACTGCTTGAACTTCGGACCACCTGCCAGTACAGGCAAGCTAGATGCTAAGCCTCTATCACATGCACCTTCAGAGACAGTGAGGATCAACTTTGTGAAGCAAGCTCATGATCCCAGCTACTCAGGATGCTGAAATTAGGAGGATCACAAATTCTGCCTGAACTACAGAGTGAGTCAAGGTTAGCCTGGGTTTTAAAATAAAAAATGAGAGAGGACTGGTTATAAGGCTGAGTGGCAGTATGCTTGCATGGCATGTGTGAGGCCAGGAGTTCATACACACGCGTGCATGCACACACACACACACACACACACACACACACACACACACACACACACACATGATAAGGCTGATTCTCTTGTACATTTTGATTCTCTAAAAAATCTGCAAAGTAACAGTGTAAATATACTCCAGTCAAAAAGCATTGATAAAAAAACATGTTTTCCTTCATCTAGAAGACAAAGACACTTTGAAGAACTGGTTATTTACGCGTTTGTGCCAGGAGTAATCATAGCATGCTTGTAGTCCATAAATATAAATAAAATTATCTTAACTAGTCCCATAAAGATGTCATGCACATAAGCTGAACACTATTAAGAATTATGGGTAAAATTAACAAGTACTAGGGTGAAAATAAACCTTCAAAGTTATAAGCAAATAAATGCTAATGCAATTAATGATCTTACAGGACAACAAAGAAGAATCAAGATTCATCAAGGTTGTGACACATACCATCATTTCATTTCTTCTTATTTCCAAATAACATTCCATTGTGTAGCTATACCACAGTCATGAGTTGAAGGACCTTTAGGTTATCTGAATTTTTGATTGTGGTTAATAAAGTTGCATCACAATTGCTGGGCAAATTTTTGCATAAACAGGTATTTTAATTTCTAATAGAGTGAAGCTAATGAATGACATGGTAACTCTGCTTAATGATCACCAGACTTTTTCCCCAGCAGCAGTATACATGGGTCCTAATACTTCCATACCACTGTTGAAGTTTGCAATCTTTTTTCGTTATTGCCATCCTAGATGGTGTGAAATGGTATCTCACATGGATTTGATTCACTGTGTTTTGATTGCTTAAGATAGCTTCTTCTGGACCTCTGGCCATTTAGATGTTAACTCTGAGCTTTTGACACGTGCTCTGGTGGAGGAGGTAATCTCTATTCCCACTTTGGTTCATGTTTTAAATCATGGAAGGTGTTTCATTTTGTCAATACTTTATATAGAGAGTGTGGAAATGATCACATACCTTTTCATGACAGCTTGTTGTTGTTACATACGAAAAATATACAATCTTCAAAATATGTGATGCATTATATACATACACATGCAAGTATATACAAGCATGTTAAAATATAAACTTATAGGTGTATAAATCTGTACTCTCCTGGAATTGAATTTAAGGTTCATGTACTCTATCATCAAGCTATGTTCTCAGCTCCATCCCACATTTTTATTAAACATTATATCTTATGAAAATATTTTATCAAAATAATTTATAAAGATTACATAAATTCTCAAATTCAAATTAGTAACTATAAACTATAAAAGTTGTCTGTTAAACAAAAATCACAGGATGCCACCATCTTGGATTGCAACCCTTCACTGAGTACCAACAAACCAAACCAAACAACATGGACTCACTCATGCTCAGAGCCACATAATCCAAATGAGGCATTGGAGAAGAAGGCATATTCCAGAACAGACAGTTTTCCCAGAAAACAGAAAGTCTCATCACTGTGATGCAGAATCATAGCAAAGACCCTTAGAGTAATCTGAAGAAACCCAATGTCAACCCATAATTTTCCTATGATTCTACTTCCTTATTCCTATTTTACAAAACCCACTGCTCTGTTACTGCCCAAGGGAACTAATTTTATTTTGCAGAATTAATATTGATCCAGATTTATGAACTGAAGACTCAATTTGTTGTAATTTTCCTTGTGTGATATCAGTAACAAAAAAATGCTAAGGGGAATAACATCGGTGAATTATTTATTTGAAAACAAATTTCTGATGAAACCTATCATAATCTTTTTGAACCATCTAAGTTTCTGCGGCCCTACCTTTTCATATTCTTACAGGGCAGGTTCCATTCTTCAGAAGTGCAATCTAAACTCAGTCCAAATGTCTATGAAACACTCTGCATACACCCAAATTAAACAGAATTGCCAAAGAGATGAGCATTACAGAAAGCAACTCAAATAAAATAGAAATGGTATCACCAAGGAATCTGTGTTCTGCTTTCAAATACTCAAAGGGGGGCACAATACAAAAGAGGCCAATAACAAGTAGCCTTGCAGATTGTCAAACATCCATGAAGCAGAGATTTTTTTAGTAAAACATGTATATGGCCTTTGGAGTGATTCAACTACTCTCTGGTATTTAACAAAATCACTTGGAGCAATGAACTTTGTCTCTATGACACATGAAATTTTTTGTTAAAATCTATGTATGCAGGCGATAGCACACTTGCCCCTTTCTAAAATTCAAATCGAATTGGTCATGTCATAGTCTGTGCAAAATATTCTCTAAAAAAACTAAAACTACATGCAGTATATTAAACATCTGAAATACTTATTGCACCTGGTGAGCTTCGGAAGCCATAGTGGCTAAGAGAACTATTGTCAGCCAGAAGAGGTACCTGGTGGTGTGCTATACAGAGGGAGGGAGATGTGTTAAAATAGCTTGCCTATGAAATGTTAAGGGATGTCTCCACTGCATCAAGAACATTTCTGTTTATTCTGGATGTTTACACTCAGCCAATGAATCCTAAAACACAATGATGTGAAAATGATGCCATTGTTATTAGGAGAATTCCAAATATATCATTTAAAATCAATTTGGGGAGCAAGTTACATCTGCAAGACATTAAATAGATCACATTTTCTTTCACAGAAATATTTATACATAATTTACTTAATTTCATAGTGTGTCTCCCCAGCCCTGTGTCCCCACCCTTCAACAGCAGACACTTAAGGTTCCTATTTCTTGGTTCTTGTTCCATTGATTTGGAGTCTCCAAAATTATACATATTTTCACATTTTTATTCTCTTTGCAAATGCATAAGGAGAAAATGCTTACGAAAGGAAGGAGATCTAAAACTGAGAAACTGCATCATAAAAGCACGAGTCTCTTTGGTCTCTACCCCAGAGTCCTAGATCCAGGCACACCGGGACTGCACCACATAAAACACAGCAGCCAAAAGGGACTCTTCTTCCACCGAACACTGTACTAATTCTCCAGCATTCAGCCTTTCCACTTGAATGGGATAAAAACTCTTTTGAGAACAACAATTACAATCCCCCCCATTTTTTTTCTCAGGCGTACTATTGGACTTCTTAATGCTCACACAATGCAAATAAAGCAAGCTTCCTTTCACTGTGTGATTAATATGCAAAGACCGCCTGCTTTTTTAGTAGGATGTGAAGAGCCACCAACAAGCTTTTCTAAACCCAGAGGTTTCTACAATTATTTCTCTGTTTATTTTTAAACAGAGGATCACACAATAATGCCAGGCACTTTAGCTCTAATTTGCCAGTATTTTGTAAACAATGGCAACTTGGATTTTTAAACCTTTTGTGTCATATTTAAAACTATGGTAAACTATTGAGTCTTATGTATTACATTTTTGTCCCAAATCTGGGAGAATCATTTGCATGAAATAAGACTACGTTATACCTTTTTTATTTTGGAATTGATTTCACTTTTAAATATTCAATAATCCACTTGGCATAAATCTTTGGGGGAAAAAAACTGTTATAGGTATAACCTACTATAAATTCCAAAATGAAACTAAGAAATTACATTTTAGTAGTAATCCACCTATGTTATATACCTTTGTAAAACTTGTGACTTTTCCAAATTATTACATTCAATATAAGGCTATTTTAATAGAAAAGAAATGAATAAAACTTGTTCAGTGAAGCAATATCACAAAGAATTATATGTGATTTAAATATTTAAATATTTAAAGAATTAAATATTTTATAACAGATCACATACATAAACACTCATTAAAGATAATTTTTTTAAAGAGACAGGGTATCTCTGTGTAGCTTTGTAGAACAGGCTGACCTCGAACTCACAGAGATTTGCGTGCCTCACCGCCGGGCCTTAAAGATAATTTTTAATCACAAATTTCATGTATTATTTTTACAGTGAGTCTCTCTCTCTCTCTCTCTCTCTCTCTCTCTCTCTCTCTCTCTCTCTCTCTCTCTCTCTCTCTCTCTCTCTCTCTCTCTCTCTCCAAGAGGGTTTCTATTGCTATGAAAAGACACCATGATCCTAAGGAAGATTCCATAACCCCTTTCTTGAATCCTTGACTCTAAAACCAGAACTATATGGCCAAAGCTGCCAAACCCAGCTGCTTACTGGGGCTAGAACACAGCCCCCTAGTTTGCTGATATCTGCATCAGTTTTCTGTTCTTTCCTTTACTATGTAAGTTTGGATGTCCTGGCACTTGATTTGTGGACTAGACAGACCTCAAACTCAAGAGATCCACCTGCCTCTGCTTCCTGAATGCTGGAGTTGAAGGCAAGACATGAGTCACCATACTTGGCCCTAAGCTTTTCTTTAATTCCTTTTCACAAATTGGAAGCTTACTGGGGTGAGGTCTTGTCCTGGTGTCACCACTCCCTTTATCCTATTTAGCATCAGATTTTTCTTTAAACATTTTATCTCCTTGAGCACTGGATTTGATTCCATTACATATCCTGATGCTCCTTTTCTCCTCAAACTGTACATTCTGTACTTTTCCTTGTTTGGCTTGCTGCTTTTCATTATAAATCCACATAACCACTAATAACCAAGCAACACAGCCAATACTAGGCTGCCTGGAAATCTCTGCCAAAGCTGTTAATACATGACTCTTCAATCTAGCCTCAGGCAGAGTTGGTTTGTTCTTTGTTTGTGTTTTATTTTATTTTGTTTTGTTTTATTTTGTTGGACAAGGAGAGAAATCTGCCACATTCTTCACCAAAACATCACAAGAATGGTCCCTAGGTCCTCACTAATATTCTTCCCCTCTGAAACGTCTTGAGCTGGACCACACAGTTCAGATCACTCTCTGAACTACAGTCTTTAAACAACAACAACAAATGGATCAATAACTCAAATGTCTAACTTTAGATATGAGGGTTTTAAAAATCAATATATTAAGCATCAAAATTTGATTTTATGTTCCTTTGTAAAAACCACTGCAAAATGAATTTCAGTGAAGCTATTCCAAAACTATATTTGGATCAATACCAATTATTCCCAATGTCAAACTTATCATGCCCATGCTGATGGTCCAAAATCCCAGGATATGGGACTCTGTCTACCACAGAGATCTGCATACACTCAAGATGAAGGTTAGGATCAGTTCAGGGGCATCAGCAAAGCAATCAAGACATGTTTGCTTCCTTGTGAAGCTCTGTCCACCTCATACAGTCGCTCTCCACAGATGCTCTCCACACTACCAAATCTCTAGAATCGATTTCTTCTCTTTCTTTGCACTTTTAAATATTAAGTTAAAATTCATTGCCAAAAAATTAAAATTGATAATTAATTTGTTTCAGTCTATAGAAGAAGATGAAAATGAAAACTAAATTAACAATATCACTGTAAGTCTCTTATGCCAAGCCAGTTTACAGTGTACAAATTTAACCTGTTCATCACAAACAAACAGTTTAGTATTTGCAAATGCACAGATAGGTTTGTCAAGATGGCTCAGCAAGTCTACAATCCTGGACCACCTGAGTTCAAGCCTAGGACCCCATATGACAGAAAGAAAAATCAACTCCCTCAAATTGTCCTACACACACACACACACACACACACACACACACACACACACACACACCACTAGAAATAAGTAAATGTAATATTAAAACAGAAACATAGGTAAGTTGTAAAGCAGTTGACATATTTGAAATTGACGATTGCTTAAGCAAGCTCCACCCACACACATATTATTACGGTTGAATGAAGTAACTGTCTGAGATGTCTATGATGTCTGTACTCTTAACACTGTACAGAGCAGAAAAGAACATTTCAGAGCTATGTATTTATCTGCCTCCCAATGATTTTATAAGGGCCTACCCTAAATATCCCTAGGAAAATCGAATAAATGAGTGTGTGGATTTCTTATTTACATACAAACCACTTTTAAATCCCTAAGTCAATTACCATGTGAAATGTTTTCCTCAAAAATTAATACCTAGAGTCTAGTTTGGCTATAAAAAACACAAACAATAAAAACATTCTTTTTGTGAGAATGGAAGAGGGAGAAGGGTGGCCTTCATGCCCAGTTATCTTAATTAAGTCTGACTGGCAATTTAAATTCTGATTTCAAAGCCAATTTAGCTCAAAATGACCTCCAATCCTAATCTAGGGCAGCTAACCAATTTACTTTCATTCTGTTATCTTCAAAGATCACCACACACCAGTCCCCCTTTCCTTTGCTCCATTTATAGATGATTTTTAAAAATAAAAAATTAGACATTATAAGTAGCTGGAAGCCCAATACACAAAAGGAAAAATAATCTGGGAGAACAAATAAGTGTTAATTACCTTTTCCTGACAGACATTTTAAGGTTTCAGTTTCAGTCCACAGGAATGGATATTACAAAGAAATCAAAAGCACTTTAGACTGTGGTCTAGAACCTTCACAAACGAACTGGGTGCACTCTCCTTTTACCTCCAATCTCAAGATAGCTTTGTGGATCACTGAAGTTATTCCAGGCATTCTAGGTCAAGAGAACATCTCTAGTAAACCCACTATTGCCTAGCAAGTCTTAGAGGAGGCCATTTGCATGCAAAAACATGAACTTGTTCTTCTGGTTCACAGCACTGCTGCCAAGCCCAGGGCTTTATATCCAAGAACTGTTGACTCTTGGGCCACCCGGAAGTCATCTGAGAACTTTAAGTTCATAAAAGTTCCTCAAAAGCCTATGGCTGGCCTTCACCCTTTGAACTGTCAATCCCTTGAAGTTGCCTTCATGAGCCTCTTTGAGGGTCTCTGTCTTTGATGTTCCCCCAAACATCTATCTATTGCTTTAAGAATTCTGCCAGCTTCCTTCCATCTCAACAAATCCATACTAAAATGTGTGGGACAAAAGTTTTCAAAAGCCTACGCTGGCTTGTAATGACTAGGAAACTAGGCAGGCCACTAAGAGCTTCTCTTACCACTAACTTCAACCTCAAAAATGTGCATGCCCATGAACACACACACACACACACACACACACACACACACACACACACACCTTACTTGTAAGTTACAGAAGGTAGCAGCCAAGTGTCTTTTCTATCTTAATAGAAGTCTGCATTTTACTTGACTAGGTCGTTATGCCAAAGGGACTAAGACACATTAATTGGGGTAAATGTGCTGTTTCTCAAACAGGGAACTAATTGGAATTCTGAAGGAAAATACACCCAAATGTTTCTTCCACTCAGAGAAAGACAGGAATCTGACTGTTGGAATTTCTTAAACCAACTAGGCCAACAGGAAACACATGTACACATGAGTAGAGAAGACACTCCCCATTTAACATCCCAGAGGTCTCTATGCCATCACCCTGCAGCCCAAGCACACCTCCATGGGCCCACATCCTTTTAGGATGTGACTGCTAAGAAGGCCAAGGATTATCAGCATATGAGGAATAAAATGATTCATGAAACATGAAAGGAGGCACCAAAGCATAATAAACATGAGCTTGGAGGACAAGCAGATGATATAGAGAGCAAAGGAAAGTCTCCCAAACCCTTTGTAATGTAAATGGCCCTGCATTAAAAAAGACAAGAGAATGCTACCGAGACATTCCCATAACAGCCAAGAGTCCTAAAATTCAAAAGGGTTGGCAGAACAGAAAGCTCCGGGGAAGGGGGGGGAGGGGACTCAGAAAGCAAAGGGAAATGTAATAAAGAGTATTAAGAGTAGAGAGTATTAAGAAAAATTATATAATTAACTTCTGAAAAAAAGAAGAATAAAAGAAACAAAGAAAATTTGAAGTAAATAATTTAAAAACAAATTCTCAGGAACGGAGGCCATGGATTTCCAGATTAAAATAGTCCACAAGAACCAATCCCAGTATGAAAGTGAGACCCACATAAAATCCAATGATTAAGAAGTTACAGATCACAGTAGGCAAAGAGAAGATCTTCAATACTTCTAGAGAAAAAAGTAAGCAAGCATCAAACTAAAATGTAGAAATCGGGATAGCAATGGACTGAAAGCTACAAACATGGAACAACACATCCAAAGTTCACAGTAAAAACATTGTCCAATACAGAAAACTGCATACTGGCTACATCTAAATTAACTGCAGGAAGCCTATAACAATTGACAAATTAAAGAAGGAGTCAAGGGCATTAATAGGAGACAACAGGAAGCAAACATATTTGAATGTCTCAAGAAGGTATTTAGGCTTCAGTCCAAGATTGTGAGGATAGTGACAGACACACAGAAAAAAACCAAAGAGCTAGGGTGCTGGTGGCACATGCCTTTAGTCCCAGAATGGGCTCCAAAGCTACAGAGAAATTTTGCCTCAAAAAACAAAAACAAGGGATGGGGGTGGGGGGGGGTTGAGGGAGCATGGGAGGGAGGGAGAGGGAACTGGGATCAATATGTAAAATAAGAAAAAATTATATATGTATGTATGTATGTATGAATGTATGTATATACATATGCAAACAAAAAAAAGGAAAAAAGAAAAAGAAAGAAAAGTAACCAAAGAAAGAAAGAAAAATAACCAAAGAAAACTGAACCCATTACAGACTCCTGGAAAATCATAATAAAGTTATATAAGAAAGGAGGCAAAAACCGTGGCGTTATTCAAAACTCAACTATAATAACATTTATATGATTAAAATGATACAAAATGTTAAATATTGGTTTAACAAAAAGTAGGCATTCCATGAGACACAGAGAAAGAGAAGAAGGTGAAAATGTGATGTGTTCGCACTAATCCCTGACAGGAAAAAGGCAACAAATAATACTTTAACTGGAAGACTGACAAACAATAAATATGGAGGTCAGGCATGTACAAAGAGGATGCTTCAGAGGAGTCAGAATAAGGGATGGGAGAGCTGAGAAGGGAAGAGAGGGCGAAGACACAGGTCTAAAGCATTTAATTCCACATCCTACAGAACTATTCAAGTCCTATGCAGCCATATCTCTTTGCTAAAAATAAATAAATAAACAAACAAGCAAGCAAATAAATAAAACTAATTTCAATACAGAAGAAAAATAACACTAACTAAGCAATTTCAAGTAATGACCTGATTGGTAGTTTTCATCTAAAATGTACTTCAGCTCATCAGAGAAGTCTTGGCTGACCCACTAACCAAATTTGCCTTCCTATTCTTGTAGTAAACCAAAATGGCCAATGAGCTCAAGTAGGAAAAGGTTTACTTGGCTTTCACACCCTGATCAGAGTCTATCATGGAGGGAAGTCAGAGCAGGAACTCAAGGCAGAGAACTGGGGGCAGGAACTGAAGCAGAGTCCTTGGAGGTAGTTTGCTCTCAGGCTCAAACTTAGCTACTTTTCTTATGCCTCCTGGGACGACCTGCTGAGGGACAGCACTGCCCAGAGTGATCTGGGCCTTCCCACACCAAGAAAATTCTCCATCAATTTACTCCATGCCAATCTGCTGTAACTAGTTCCTCAATTAAGGTTCCCTCTTTCTGGGTGACTCTAACTTGTATCAAATTGATAACAAAACTAACCAGGACACTCACTTTTTCCTACTGCTATGAACTTCTAACCAAGCTGAGAAACAGCTATATAACAAAGTATCTCTAAAATAATGAACTATGAAACAACATGTCCTAAATCCTTGGGGATTTGAGTATATCTGTATCACAAGTGAATTTTCAGTTGAGCTGTTTAAATTACTCTCTCTCTCTCTCTCTCTTCTTTCTTTTGTTCCAATTTGTAGTTCACAAAAACCTGGGTCTAGATTTGCTTTATCTTTCCAACTGTATAGACACTTAGAACTCACACATAACCCTCTGAACATCTAACACACAGCTAAAGACTGTTCAAATGACCAAATGACACAAGTTCAAATTAGCAAACCCATGTGACTGACATCTGCTCCTTGTAACAAACCATAACAAATCATAATCATTTCTTCCAACTGGTACTATATTATGAATACCTATTTATCCTATGCTTAGCTGAATACCTATTAACTTATACTGTTTTGTTATAGGTACTCTTTTGGAGTTTTGTGATGGGTGGGGCTTTTACTTTTTTTTTTTCATCTACAGTCTGATTTTCCTACTTTTTCTAATCACTTCTTTGCCAAGTTATAACATCTTTCTACCAACAGTGTACATACCCCTAGCAGTCATGTTCTCTTGACTCAAATTCAAACCTCTGAGCCCTTATAAATTAAGTAGAAGATAGGAAGTTGATTAAGAATAGATAGACTCTCTGAATATACATTTAAAAGCATCCCTGTGGGACAAGTACATACAATTTAATTCCTGAACTTTGGGATATCTATTTTGGCAATTCATTCTTCATCTTCCAAAGAGGTAGGGTTGTCAGGCAAATGACTTCTAGACTAATGAAGTGTAACTAATATAGTCTTTAGTAGGTACCATTATTTAAACATCCTAAATTTTATGGCTCCACCAACACAGGAAATGGACAAATTTGATGTTAAGCCTATTCAAATAATAAGACAAACATAATACACCAATATGTTTATGCCTGTTTTGTGTGTTGTATACAAGTGTATGTACACTGACACATGCATATGAGGAGACCAGAAGATGACACTGAGTGTTCTTCTCTGTAACTCTCCAACTTGAGCCTTAACACAGGGTTTTTTATTGAATCTGGTGAGTGCCATTTTCTGTCTAGGCTGGTGGTGAGGAGGCCCAGGTGATCTTCCTGATTCTTAGTCTTCCCTGCCCTCAGCACTGGGGGTCTTAGTCTTCCCTACCCTCAGCCATGCCCAGCTGTCACGTGGGTGGTGGAGATCTGGACTCTGGTCTCATACAGCAAGCACTTCATCTACTAATCCATTTCCCTAGGCTTTGATTTTTTAAGATTTTACTTTTCTCAAAGTAAAAATCAACTAGACTTTGCTTTCACAGGAAATAAAATAGCATTGCAATCCACCATGGCATAGCTACCTCAACTACCTCAAGGTGATCCTGAGTTCTCAGGAAAAGAAAACTAAGTGGTAAAAATGTGATTTTAATTATAATCAATATCTAAACCCAACACTAATTGCGTAGTACTTCACTGGGAAATTTAGCAGAAAAGAAAGGAAGAGAAAAATGGTCAAGCTCACTATGTACCAGACAGTTATATGAATTACCTCACTTCCTCCTCACAATAACCCTATTAGGCAGGTATTATTATCGCTGCCTTGCATATAAATAAACCAAGTGTCAGAAGGATTAACTAATGCCCAAGGTCATGGAAAGGGAAAGAACCACAGTCTGAAAGGAAGGTTTGAAACTAAAGACCCATGGTCTCCACCAAAACTAAAGACCCTGAACTGACTAACAGATCCTGAAGGCTGGCAGATTGTCACCTAAATGTCACCCTGGTAGAGTGATGTCAGCTTAACTTGTATTTGACACCATCTTTTCTAGGCAAATTAAACACTGTGAAGTGAATGTGATCTTTTTATTAAATCAGAAAGAGTAGCCAATCACAACTCTTGCTTATGATGTGAGAAACAAAACATCCAATCAGTAGAAAGCACAAGTCCCAAGAGTTCTACTAAAGCTAGGCACAACGGCTCGGGTTGTAACACCAGAGCTGCTGAGGCTGAGGCAGGAGGATCTTGAGTTTGAGGCCAGCCTGGATTACATAGTAAAAGCTTGTCTCAAATACATTCATTCATACATACATACATTCATACATACATACATACATACATACATACATACATACATACATACACACACACACACTACATACATACATACATATACATACACATGCATACATTGGAAATATAAAATTTGCTATGTGAAGTCACAAAGGCTTTTTGGCTGTATAGAAATACAGGTTCTGGGGTTGGAGAAGCGAATCAGTGGATAGGAGCGCTGGCTTCTCTTGCAGAGGAAGATTTACATGGGAGCTTGAAGATAGCAGTAACTCCAGTCCCATGGGATCTGACACCCTCCTCTGACCTCAGCGGGCATCAGGCACACATACGGCTCTTTCCTCTTGGTGCACAGTCAGGCAGGGGACAATGACCCCCTATATGACATCTTTGCTCCCTATGGCATCCCCCATATCTTTACCTGTCAAGTGTCTTGGATAGCAGCTATTCCTTAGTCTTTGACTCCAAAGATCTTGGACATCTCTGCTCAAGTGAAACAACTTGGTCACTGTGCTCCTCTGAAACTACTCCTAACTTTCTGCATGGGGCTTGCCTTCCTCACACTTGCAGCCACCTGAGAATGGCATTATTTCACAGCACTATTTGCTCTACAACTGAACACAAAGCACTATATTCTCATTACAGAAAACCCAAGCACCATGAAATGTAAGTTCTCCTCTTCCAGTTTTGATGAGAAAATAAGTGACTGAGATTTTTTTTGTTGTTTTACAAGTTTGGGATTATATCTCTAAATAATAGTCATTCCCACCACCACCTCCTCACCCTCCTTTCACAATGTGGGGGTTTTCTAACCTTCTAGTTCATACCACTAGTATCTGGTTCCCTCCAGGTTGTTCAATATTACTTTCTGAATTATAGACAGCATTCTGCATGCTACATCAATACCTCTGGATATAAGAAAGAATTGACACAGCATTGATTGTGATTCATCAAGCTTTCTGTCTACTGAAATAAAAACAGCAAGACTGTTTCTAGGCAATCTTCATCTTGTTGATGATGTATTAGAGTTTACATATTTTTCTCAGGATGCTTTCTGGTATTTCCAGTTGTCTTTTTGCTTCTAAACAGACAAGCTTTTTGAGATCAGGTTGCCATAAAACTTTGTTTCCTTCCTCCCCACTCTCTCCTCCTTCCTCCCTTCTTCTCTCCACTTCCTCCCCTGCAGATGGCCAACTGAGTAGCTTTTTGGTAAGTGGTTGTGGTTGTTTAAATAGGTACGGCCCCCATAGACTCTGTGTTTGAATGCTTGGCCCATAGGAAGTAGCACTATTAGGAGGTATGGTCTTGTTGGAGAAAAGTGTGTCAATGTGGAGGCATGCTTTGAGGTCTCATCTATGCTCAAGCCACATCTAATGACAGTCTTCTTCTGCTGCCTAGGGATCAAGATGTAGAACTCCCAATTCCTCCTCTAACACCATGCCTGCCTGCACACCACCATGCTCACTGCCATATTGATAATGAACTAAACCTCTGAAATTGTAATTCATATCCAATGAAATGTTTTCCTTTATAAGCATTGTCTTGGTCATGGTGTGTCTTCACAGCAATAGAAACACAGAAGTCTTGTTGTCATTTATTTTTCCTTCCATCAAAGCCCACTAAGTTTCTACCCTGTACCTTCTAACCCTGTGCTCTCTCTGCTACAGAGAGCTTCATCCTCTCACCGGGACTATAGCTTCCTTCACCTCTCCCTTTCTTTCTTTCTTTCTTTCTTTCTTTCTTTCTTTCTTTCTTTCTTTCTCTCTCTCTCTCTCTCTCTCTTTCTTTCTTTCTTTCTCTCTCTTTCTTTCTTTCTTTCTTTTTTCCTTCCTTCTTTCTTTCTTTCTTCCTTATTAATGTATATAGAAGCCAACCACACAGATATCACTACCTACAATTTAGAAAATAATAAACCAAGATATTAGGATGCCCAAATTTTCTCTAAAATTGACAATGCCTAATTTCCACATTTCATTAATGGCACTGTGATAAGATTGCAACTAAAATAATCTCAGTCTTCCTTGCTTGGCATTATGTCTGTAGTCCCAACAACTCAGAAGTTCACATTTTAGGCCAGTTTGCATTACAAAGTGTGGTCCAGGTTAACCTGGGCTACAGAATGAAAACTTGTCCTCCCAAATTAAAAAATATAATGATGAAAATAAGGGAACTATGTTTCTCTCAGGCATCTTCCACTTTGGATGCCATGAGCCTCACTTTGATTTCCCTATCAACAACCTGTGCTCACTACTTATCTCCAAAGTCATTAGAATGATAATTTTTCAAAATTAGCTGCTTTATAAAACATAGCATGTTGGTTTTCTTCAGAGTAAGCAGCCCTTCTGGTACAAATAAAATGACTTTTTCTATAACATTCAACTCTATTTCTCTTAATAAGGGGTGGAGTTGAATTTTCATTTATCACGAGCTGCACACATATTTTCTTATTTTATCCTATTGAAATGGAGACATCAGTGCCCAAAGAAGACAATAATGTCCATGAATCACTGAGCTAGTCAGAAGAAAGTCAAATTTCAGACCATAGTCATTTGACTCTAGACCTAAAGTTCCCTCTCTACATACTCTAGTCTTTCTACTACACAAATCCACCATTCCCCTTATACTGTGCTGGTCTCTGGCTCAATTTATTTGGATCCTCTTCTCTCAGACACTATGTCTTCATTATGTATTCGCTCTTACAAGGATAATTCTTATCAATAATTCTTTGGTCTGTTCAACCACTATATTTGGTGCTACCTAAAACCAAATTCCTCTACCGACTGGTTGTTCCTATTTACGTTTCTTCTAACTTACAGTGAACCTCACAAGGAGTCCAGCACAGCATATACTTCATTCCCTATTTCCAATCATCCTCTCAAACATGTTTATCTGGTCTTTTAATGACTGTTTCACATCTCAAGCCATACGCATCTCATTTGTCTAGCATGTAAGACTTTAATGTGACCCACCATGCCCACTTTAAACACTCTTCTTCATAGCAATTCTCTCTTCAGTCCCATCTCCTTTCATGGGAAAACATGTCCTCTTTGCCTTACTGACCTGTGATCCTAGAGGCCCGGATCATGTTCTCGGTCCTCCACATCTTTTTCAGATATTAAAAGCAACCAAGGAGATTTCTGCTTATTCTTGTAGTTGTGACCTGGCTCCTTCACTTAGGGACTAGTCACACAGCACCTTCCATAACTTAACTTCGGAAACTAAGTTAGAACTTTCTTTGTAACTACATGGAAACTTCTACAGAGACAAAATGGTAGTCTCAATTTTGCTTTATTTTCTTCAGCTTCTCAGAGTCAAGTACAAGACAGGCACAGTGAACTTTCATTACACAAATATTTTACATAAAATCTCTTGCCTCAAGATGAACTAAATGCTTTAAAAGCACCTATTGAGTACTTACTGTTTATTTAAGCTCAACAAAACTTAGTAGGTCGTGTGGGCATCCGGAGCTCACTATTTCAGAGGGACACAAGCTCGGAAAATCAAGAACCTGCAGAATGTCAGTGTGTTTAGCAATGTGCAAAACCCAAATCCCCCCCCCACAATGTTCCTCCACCATGCCTATTCACTTTGATTTGACCCAGTCAAATCAAAGAGAGCCACAAAGGGGAAGTTTGTTACCATCTTTTCCAAGGCTACCTACTTTCAAACTATCATTTAGAAAAGGAGTAGATGCAGCCAACACATAGAAATTATGGGCCAGCCCATCTCAAATAATTTTCTCAGGTTTTCTTTTTCTTTCTTCCATCTTCTGGTCATACTCAAACACAACTGTATATATTCTGCTCAGGTGATTTGCTCTTTTTAAATCAGCTCTACCTCATGAAGGTAAACTCATCTCCTAAGCAAAGCTCAAGGGAGCCCCAGGCAGAATTGGTTGTTTCCTTTCTTGTGATCAAAAAATAAAACAACAAACATGAAAAAAACATGGAATCATATCTCTACTTGGAAGATGGAAGAGGCATAAAGTCCCTCTTGACTTTATAAACTGAAACCAGACACAATCTCTGACATTGTTTGACCTCAAGATGTTAGGAATTTTTATTAGATAAAGGAATTTGGCTTTGCCTGTTGATACACATTGTTTGTTTGAAGGAGCCCATCAGTCATGCCTTAAAATGAGAATACCATCTGTCTCTTCTATTTGACAGTGGTTTAAATGCTGCCTTCATGTCTCCAACCTTGCAATAAGAAGTAGATTTCCTCTTCACAAACTCCCAAAGTGCCCTGACCCCTTCCTCAGGTTTTAGCAAAAGATGTCATTATAAATGTGTGCATGTGTTTTCCTTGTTTAACGGCTGTATTCCTCTGCATTCCTGTTAGCCTAGAAACTGCATAAAACATCATCCAAATGTTTAGCTGACCACTCTGCTTCCAAAACAGGCACAGAGCAAGCCCTTAGTAAATATTAGCCAAATAAATGATATGGAGATCAAGTGATACAATGGTTCTATAAACTATATACTGATGATTAAGATATAATAATTGGTATTATGTGCCACATTATCTGCTCTTAACTACCTAAAACAAATTCTACAGCTTCCTTACCAAGTCACCTTTAGTTGGCAGGGCTACTTACTGCCCAGCCAGCAGGGTATTTATGTCTGATTCATTTGAATAAGCCTAGCAATTATTCTATTTTATTCGAGTTGGTAATTTACAATAATACCTGCAGTGAGAAATCATAGAATACTTGGGTCTCACTTCAGAGTCTCTGGAAAATAAAGGTCAAGTGGCTTCTTTACAAAAGTAACCTTGATTTTATACATGAGTCTAAGCTTAAAAGCAATGCATCTAATATAAGGTCCATGTTCAATAAGCTGGAGCTGTTCACCTATATCTAAAGCAAGTAGATCCAAACAGACCAAAGCACAATTGCTAAAGCAAGACCAGAGGCTTCCAGAGCTCTGCAACTACATGAGGTCCTCCCAAGACTCTGAAAGATGGGGACCTAGTAATGTCTTCTCATTGTCACTTGTTTTCTAAATACTTGCAAAAGAAATATGGTTGTGAATTTTCTTGCAGAGGGTCAAAATTTTATAACCATCAAGGCCCTAGATCCATCCTTATACTGATGGCTTGCCATCTTCTTATGATCAAACCACTTTTCCCTATAGGATTCACAGCCAATGTGGCAGTGCTGGGACACTTAGCGACCGTTTCATCATGTCCAGCTCTGATCACTACCAAAGCCATAATCTCCCAATGCTCTTGTTGACATCTTCAGAAAACACAGCACCATGTTGAAGTAATTTTGTTTTCTAGCTCCAGATACATCCATTTTCCTCATTTAATACTCACAGTCCACATCCATTGAATTTTTGTGGTCTCCAAGATTGTCAGGACTTCAGCACACAGGCATACTAACACTTCCCACTTCACAGGAGAAGAAATTGAAACGTGGAGCACAACCCATTCATGGTGGCTGAAGCTTCAACCCAGCTTGGGTACCTCTCTTCATCTCCAAGCCTGACTACTCATTGCAGGTTTCCCTGACAGTAGAAATTACATCATCATACTCCACTGTGGCTCCCCACAGAGCTGATAGTTAAAATTTGTCACTTGATAAACATATCTGATCCACTGTTTAAGAGACTATGTAACAGGATCTCAAACAGTGTGAAATTACCAGGAATGTTGTGAAATGATGAGGTAATCAGAAACCAATGGAAAGGAGGCAACCAAAGGCTTTGTATATGTTATCCCCTAGGAATTATACAAGACAGAAGAAAAAGGGACCTCAGATGTTGTAGTGTTTTCAGCTTCACATCAAAAAGTACTCAGTGAGTGTGTAGTAGGATGCACATTAGACAGAAGGCTTTGAAGTTACATCAGCCACATAATCTCTGCAATCAAGAAAGAATTACATATATCAAGATGGAAAGAATGTATAACATGTCCATTAAAACCTTTGACGCCCCATATATGACATAGGTCCTACCACTGCAGTCTTTTTTAAGTCCCTGATTGCTTAGAAGCTAAATTATTACCACAGGGAGGGAGAAGTGTGTCAACCTAACTGAAAACCAGTTAACTCAGTGGCTGCCTGTAGACATGGCCTAAGAGCATTTTAAGTGCAATGTATTGAAACTGCCTGAAAGGCCGCCATTTGGCACCCAGACCAACATCAAAAGGCACTGTTCCTAACGAGCATCTGCAGCTGAGAGACAGTATTTCAACAGCATGAAACGGAAGGCCACAATGGCATTGCTGCCAATGCCAGATCATTTACATCCCTCTACATCAGCTTCAGAAGTTAATAGCACAAAGGGCTGGTAGTGACAAGACCATAGTCATAACCTTCAGACTGACTTCTATATCCCAGTTTCCTACAGGAGCAAGAATGTCTACTTGCATTATCAAAAACATTCTTGCTAAAATATTTTTAATACTATAATCTCCAGGCCTCATAAAACCTAATCATTAGGATTCAGGAGGGTCCCTGTGAAATTATGCCCTTCCTAGGAGGCTACCTTTTACAATATTGCTGAGACCCGAGGAGTATATTAAAAAACATACACAATTCTCTGGTTAAATTTACTCTGAAATTTTCCTTTCTAGCAAAAGGTATATGAGCCTTGGTCTTTTGACTCACAGCTGAAATGAGCATTACTGATGATTCATGCTTCAAATTTTGTTTAATTCTTAATGGAGTTTTAAGATTAGCAAAAATGCTGCTGATAACTTGCTGCCACTTCTTTTAAAATTCCCGACATTCCTTAGTCTATAGATGTGTTAGGTCACCAAAGTGAAGAATTATCCATTATGGAGTTTGCATGCAAATGTTTATCTTGACACCATAAAGCAGTTATATGTTCTACAACTCCACACTTCAACAGGACAAGACAGTCTCTTGCAAGTGCCTTTGTCTCCTCCCAGATAGATGGGGACAGGTGCAACTCCGTGCTTCCCTCCTTGCCAATTGGTTCTGGTCTCTTGTCATCACAGACCCAAGATTATCAAAGAAGGTTCAAATATCCTTCAGCAACAGGTACTCAATCCCTCATTTTCCACAAAGTTGAGAAAGGCTGTAAAATACCTTTGGAGGTCTGCCAGCATCACTGAAGCCACTTGCAGTCTGGAGAGCAGCCATAGTTCTTTAACACCAATGATGTAAATAGGGGGAATTCATCAAACTAATAGGAAACACAGTCTTCATCATTTAAAAATAAATAAATAAAGTGGCGGCACCAGAAATCCCTAAGTCCATATCTCAAGCAGTGTGAAGTTTACAAATGTTCTCTATAATTTAAGAAACTGAGTTCTGGCAAGAAGGAAAACATCTGTCGTAGTAAAGATTAGATTCTGACTGACAAAATGGTGCTATTTGTTTTGAAAGGCAATTAAGACATTGTTCCCAGTGACAGGAAAATTTAGAGATTATTTACATTGAGTTATAGATTACCTATCAGAAGAATTCAATTAATGATAAGTATACTCCAAAGGGAAGCACTTCAAACGCTCTTAGAGGCTGGGGCTCTGTGTAACTAATTTCTCCTTTGGATTACTTGTTGACTGGAGTCAATAACAGTATCTGCTACAGATAACACATCAATGCCTTCATTTTCCTGATATTGTTGAGTTATGGTTTTTGGTATTTGCCTTAATTTTTTTTTTCTTACAGGCATTTATTTGTCTTATGTGTGGAGGTCAGAGGGCAACTTGCAGGAATCAGCCCTCAGGTCATCAGGCCTGGGGGCAAGTACCTGTACCTACTAGGCTACCTTGCCAGGTAAGGCTCTACCTACCTTATTTTTTGACCAAGCTTAGGAAAGTATTCACTTATTAAATGAGTAAATTCTTAGTTTAACCAACCGACATGGAAAAAGACCTAAGAAAACTGCTTTCCTAAGCAAAGACCTGAGATACAGCATTCTGCTCTTTTTACAATATTGTTAAAAAGAAAGCGACCCAGGGTAAAGGCACCTACAGAGAAGGCACCAAGTTCAATCCCTTGGTGGGAGGAGAACTGCAGTAACATGGCCAGCATGGGATAAATGAAAATCTGGCAGAGCAGGTAGATCTTCAGGACTTTTGTAGTGGCAAAAGTAAAAATGTAAATACATTGCTATGGTGGCTCATGGCTATAATGTCAACACTTGGGAAGAGGAAGCAAGAGGATCCTGAAAAGGTTCAAGGCCAACCTGGTCTAGATAATGAGTTCCAAGCCAGCCACAGCTACAGAGAGACCCTGTCCCCCAAAAAGCTGGACAGAAACAACATAAAATACACCTTATAGAAAAACTTAAATAAATGCAGGGCCATATTTCCACAGTTCTGGATTGTAATCTCCATTTGTCTTTAGTCTTGTTACATTTAAAATGAATCCTAAACTAATTTTAATGCATTTAAGTATGCTAACATTTATTAACAGCAACATGTTTTTGGAAAGAATTGGGAGTGGCAAAAGGTTTTCCATATTAAGTATGGCTGTATTATAGTTCTTTAAATTTTGTTCAAACTTCACATTTCCCATTATAAATGAAAATCAATATTAAAAAATAGAGATTTGTGTAATGGCTCTCACAACAGACTTTGATGAAATACATCTTCAATTGTTTAGCAAGAGATATTATGTATATGTTATGCATTTGTTACCTTTTGTACTAAATTTATTCTTTCTTATAAGCCTGGCATTATCTTGTTAGGAAATCATTCCTACCTATTTCTTAACTCTTATAGGTTACACTAGTAAAGGACTAAAATTGTCAACTAAGCATGTGTTTGAACCTTATCAGATCATTCAGGCACATCATTCTGCCAGCCAACATCCAACAAACGTTGCTTCCACAGACTCAAATTTACTATGCAACCTGTCTTTTTATTCCTAAAGGGACAGACAACACCTACAATGAGGAGGGGCATCACCTGATTCATTTGTTATGTGCTGGGATATTCATCAAGTAGCACGAGGGTTAGTGTTCCTTATACTTAAATTTTCATATGCACCAATAACGTGAGTTGAATTATACCATTGTCTGTGGGTACCCTACAACATTTACAGTCAAATGGGGGTAGAGGATATGCACACACACACACACACACACACACACACACACCTTTTATATTCTTCCTAACCCTTTGATATGAATTCTCTCTCTCTCTCTCTCTCTCTCTCTCTCTCTCTCTCTCTCTCTCTCTCTCTCTCTCTCTCTCCCTCTATCTCTCTCTCTCTCTCTCTCTATCACTCTCTCTGTCTCTCTCAAGGCTGGTAAAAACAACACTTTAATTGAAAATTCTCTTTGTAAAACCACTTCTTTCTTTTGTTAAACAGTCTAGTATGTGCTTCTTTCTCATCCTCACCCTCTTAGGGGCAGAATAAGGATGCTTTCATTCCAGGGAACTGGTCAGGATGCCAGCCTTGCCTGAGCATCCGGGAACATGCCAATGTAGGCTTCCCTCCCTCAGCTTCCATGCAGGGTCCAAACACTGAGGGTTACACCCATCTCCATCTTGGAGAAGACCACCAGGAGATCCTAAAAAGACACATCATGGAAGATCAGGTTTCCATTGTCACGCTCCTATCCAGAAGGAAAGTCTAAGAGGGAGTCATCCACAGCATCTCAGAGAAGAGAATGCCCCTGACAGTCCTGGGCTTGATGGTAGGGAGGGCCCAGTCGGCACGCCCTGTCCGGACACGCCCTACCACGCCTCGCCACGCCCCTCCAGACCACAGTCTTGGCCAGAGGGTCAGCGCACGCGCGTCTACACTCAGAGACACAGCTTGGTGGCTACTGTCCTCAGCGCTCGCAGGCAGGCAAAGCGCTCGCTGCACTACTGTGCGCCATGGAGGGGGAGCTGGGATGCTACAAGCCAGAGTGAAAACCCGAGTGAGCAAGCATGAGTTGGCTGGATCAGTAGATGTCCCAGTATCCATCTCTTCCCTCATTCTATGCCCTCAGAAACTGCCCGGCAGCTAGGGACAGTATCAGGGCGGGGTCTCTCCCAGCGGGAGGCGAGCGAGACCGTTAAGCTAGAACACCCGGAGACGGTCTTGGCAGCTCGGGCGCCACCCGCGCCGCAATAAAAGCCTCTCGCGGCTTCCCGCCCAGCCAGCCTCGCTCTGATTGGTCGCAGACCTGAGTTGGCTGGAGGCGGTGGCCCAGCTCTGCTCTCCAGTTGCCCACCGAGGGAGGGGGCGCTGGGTGTCCTGGGGCCGCCCTGTGCACTCCCCACTCAGGGCTCAGCGGTCCAGGACAGGTACAGCCACATCTGGCAGAAATGACAGCCACGCGCAGTCAGTCCCCTACGCCTAGACTGCTTTCAGCTGGTGCTTGGCAGCACACGCCCCCCGCCCCAGCTGTCCGCCCATCCCACCCAGCTCTCGGCGCAGCCCCAGCGCCCTTTTCTTCCCCCCTCCCAGTCCACGAGGACGTCAAAGCGCAAATCCTTGGGTGGTGTGGGGGCAGCAGCTGAAGAGGAGGGTGGGCATGCTGAAGAATTTTCCAGGGAAGCCGAGATGGAAATAGCCAAAATGCAATGCGCCCCCCGCCACCTCCGGGATGCTGAGCATCTCTGGGCGGCGGCAGAGCCCCCGCCACCCGCGACAGCATTGCTATAGTCTTTCTCCCAAGCTCCCCATTGTTCACACTTTGCCAGGATCAGGAACATCGCCCAGAGAAAGGAGACTGGGGCGAGGTGTCTCGGGCAGCTGGCTACCTGCCATTCTTCGCTGGCACCGTACAACCCAGGGCTCGCGGTGCGTGTAAAGGCACACGCGCGCACACGCACGCGCGCGCACACACACTAGGCAGCCCGGATCACGCCCTCCTCGCCCTCCGCCCCTCTGCACTTCCTCCTGTCAAAACGCGGCGCTGGACCCTCCCATCCCTCCGTGCTCCCGGCCAAGAGCAGGCTTTGCAACTACCCAGCAATTTGGCAAATGAAAAACTAACGTCATTTGCACGGGGGTGCAGGAACGACCACACGGCCCTGCGGAGCTGCCCAGGGTTGCCCCATTTTGCAAACCGTTATTCGGGGCGGGGAAGAAGGGGGAGTGAGCGAAGGCGGCGGCTAGCCCCACTTTATCACACCCCGGGACATAACGATGGGGGAAAGCTGACCCAGCCTTATTGTTCACTCTTCCCAAAGCTTGACAAGCTCCTCTTGGTGGAAGACGAACCCGGGGGGGGGGGGGGGGGGGACACCACCCGAGCCGCGCATCCCCACCGCCCGCCTTCGGGGAAGGCAAAGCAGCGCTCCCCATTACCGCAGCATCCAGGTCCCATACCCCTGTCCCACCTCAGCGGGCACACAAGTGGGAAGGGCGTGCGTGGCCGCCACCGAGCCTGGAGGCAGCCGTCCCGGAGGGCACGGGTTTAGCTGGACAGCAAGGGCGCTGAGATGCGCTCCCTTCTCAGCTCAGTGGAAATGCTAGGTCTTAGCCCTACACACAAAACCCCCCAAAAAGAACCGTGCTCCTCGGGGAGAAGGAAGAAGGACAGAGGTAAGCAGACAATTAGCAAGCCCCGTGTAAAATTTAAAAAAATAAAAATGTACCTGTGGTTCCCAGGAAAAACAAAGTCCAGATGAGATCCGTAGTTCGCAGCATTGTAAACTGCCGGCTGGGAGGGATGTTCTGGCCGCGGTAAATTCTGTGCCTTCCCCTAGCTAGCGACTGTGGACGGCGGCGGAGCAACGGACCGAGGAGCAGACAATTGCCAGGCTGGGTATGATTATTTTTGCAGAATTGTTTCCTGCCAGCCACTGCCGAGCTGCGTTCACGCGCTGAGCGGAGAATGAGTGACAGTCCCAGCCTCAGCACACTCGCAACTCGGAGATCCCTGCGCTGGTCCGTGTTGGCTTTGATGGAACTAGGGATGCGAGCGACGGGCGGGGGGCGGAGGTGAGAACCTCACTGTGTCCTTCCACCACGCGGACCACAAATAGTTCCTCACATCCAGGAGGTAAGAGACAGGGGAGGCAGATGCAGCCGTCTGCAAAACACGGCCTGGAGTCAACGAGGGAGCCGGACTCTTTCGCGCTCAGCCTTCCAGGATGAGCTGGTATTTCTTTTCACCCTTTCCCTTCATTCATGCCTTCTCAGATCCTTCTGCCCTCCAGCGTTCCTTAATCAGGAATTTGAAAATTTTAATAATTACCAAAAGGAAAAAAAAGGGAAAGAATAGAATTTTTGATTGTGTTAGATTTTCAAAGTTGTGTAATCCCTTCGTTTAGTTACTAAAGTCCTTGCAATAGGAAGCATATGGCTTCGTTTTTTTTTTGTTTTGTGTGTGTGTGTGTGTGTGTGTGAGAGAGAGAGAGAGAGAGAGAGAGAGAGAGAGAGAGAGAGAGAGAGAGAGAGAGAGAGAGAGAGAGAGAGAGAGAGAGAGAGAGAGAGAGAGAGAGAGAATTGGAAATTTGGAGAGAGAAGAGGGTGCAGAGGATTGTTTTGCTGTTTGCTTTCTCTTGGCTATGAAGTTTACCTTCCCACAGAGGGAGCAACTCACAATAGCACATCTCAGATCTTAAAAGTGGGAGTGCAGAAACCAGTCAGGAGGAAATGCAGAGACATTCAGAAATAACATCCAAAACCAATCAGAAACTATCTACCAACAAGTATTTGAATCCCACGCCTCTCTCCCTCTTTCTTTCTGGCTCTGCTGTAGGTATTATGGCACAGGAGCAACAACAGTAAGCATTCTCCTTCAACAGGGCACTACTCCCATTCTTAAAGCCACGTAAATGAAGTGTGGTTGAGATACCAACACAAACACTTCCATTAGTTACACAGCCTTGTTTGTTAAAAGAAATCCTTACACATCCGTACCTGAACAGGACTAAAGAAATACATAATATGTTTGGAAGTGTCTTGACTTATGTTAGCGTTGCACAGCAAAAGCCTCCAACAGAGGAAAGACCCAATTCACCCATACACCCAAGCCCGCCTTTTGCTTTAAAGGGCAGGCTCTTTGGTGTAATAACAGAAAAAAACACCTTCTGCTTGCTCACCAGTCACCCTCCTACTCTCCTCTCCTCCTCTATAATGGACCCAGTAGACCATAGCACATGCTGAGGTTTCCAGGGACCCATGGGACGTGCTCTCTTCCCCCTAGAAACCTTTCATATTCACTTTTGTAATAATTACTTTATACTGATTATAAATAGCTCAAAATACAGAAAAGTATAAAGTCTTAAAGAATATTTCTATGACCCACAGATTTTACAGATATCCACAGTTTTTCTAAGTCTTCTAATAATATGTATGTGTATATAGGTGTACATGTGTGTGCAGCATATATATTAGTAGGTGTATGTGTGCAGATGTCAGAAAATAACTTTGGGTGTTATCACTGTCCACCTTTCTTTTTCTGAGAAGTTGTCTCATCATCCTGGAGCTCTCATCTAGGCTTGCTGGGTAATTACCTCTTTGGATCTGCCTGCCTCTGCCTCCTAAGATCTGAGATTACAAGCACACTACCACACCTGGCTTCTGGAGACTAAGCTCAGACACTCCAGCTTGCAAGACAAGCAATTCAGAGGCTGAACTATCTCCCTCACCCTGCATACAATTTTTATAATTAGCACATTCTACTAGCAATCTGAAGCCTGCTGGTATTTTTTAATGTCATATAAGCAATTCCCTGCAGCCATGAGAAAAGCTCTCTAAATAGCTCTATAATAGTTCTTCTTTGGATGCCTCCATGGCATCTCCCCCAACACTAGATATTTAGATTGCTTTCAGAGTCTGATAATATAAATAACACTTTCATGAACATCAAGTATTTGTTGGGCAGCCATTGTACTTAGCCCTGTGTTTGATGTCATGGATATACATCTACCATAGTATGATCTGGAATGTTCCTCCAAGGCCTATAAAATCAAGTCTTGCCCCCCACAGTGTCTCAACTAAGGCATGAGAGGCCATTCAGCTGTGGGGATGAGAAAGAAGCTAGGTCGCATGAGGTTGTACCTTGAAGGGGATATCGAAAGCATTGTCCTTCTCTCTCTAGGACTTTCTGCTGACTTGGGTGTTTTTCTTCCTCAGAGTCCTTTCTATGATGTGTTCCCTAGCACCAGGCCCAATGGCAACAAGATAAAGCTACCAGAGCCCAACTCTGAAGCCATGAGCTAACATGCACCTTTCCTCCATGCACCATAAACTGTGCCAGGCCTGTGTCACTGAGACAGAAATCTGACTGATGTCATTATGCACACCACCTACATGTATGTATTCTTCTGCTTGCTGTTTTTGGTTTCACCTTGTCTTTTTCTGGGGTGTAAAATGACCACATTATACCTCATAACTTTATGTGGGTGACTTTATCAGACTTTTTTTCTAATGAAGTTTTTGGTGCACAGAATAAAAAGAGTAGGCTGACGGTGGAGAGGAGTCAAGGTTGGCGCACCCAAAATAAACTTTTTTCTAATTTTACCACTCAGAGTGACAGACACACCCGTCCCTGCAAACTTTGCTTCTTATAGCCCATGTCAGTAGAATTAAAAGATTCCTCGCTACTGTTCTTTCCAAATGTCCCTATTTTTAGCCTTTAGATGTAGACAAGTGTGGAAATCCTATCTCACTTCAGAATGAATAGACTTTTTTCCCTTTCTGTTTCTCTCCAGCCCCTCCCATTGCTATGTAGCTGTTCTTTATTGTCATTACTCATTCTAGAATTCTGTCCCAGCTACTGCAGTCCACAATCCAATGATCTCTCCAATGTTCCTTTAACAGGATGGGTCATTGGTCCCCAGTTCTACAGCCCTCTTCTTCCATGTTCTTTTTCCACACTCTGCTCATTAACCATTTTCTTAAATTTGATAAAACCATGGCTGTCTGTATACCTCTGCAGAGAGAGACAGAGAGAGAGAGAGAGAGAGAGAGAGAGAGAGAGAGAGAGAGAGAGAGAGAGAAAGAGAGAGAGGGAGAGAGAGAGAGAGAGAGAGAGAGAGAGAGAGAGAGAGAGAGAGAGAGAGAGAGAGAGAGAGAGAGAGAGAGAGAGAGAGAGATAATGGCTAGGCTGTTAGGCACACATCAATAAGCAGCTCTCAATGTCCTTAGGGTCCATGTAGAGGAAAGAGAAAGAGACATCTCCTACATGTGTGTAGGGTGGGAGATTTATTTGTGTAGTCTAAGAAGACAGCCACAGCAAGAGGCCAGCCAGAGAGCCAGGTCAGTGTTAGAATGTTATGGTAGGTCCTAATTTCAGACAGTATAGTAGGAAAGGAAACAAAGAGACTTCCAAGAAGAAAACAGCAGAATTTAAAATGTTCCCAAGACTAGATCTGAGGTAGAAAAAGAAACATGTTACTTCCACAGATATCTACTGAGTATCAGGTAGATGCCTGGCACAGGGATGGGATTTGTAGTAGTGGGCTTGCATTCTGTGGAGAATACAGATGATAAATCAGTAGGCATCTAATATATAAGCAGTGATAAATATGAAAGAGGATAATAGGAAGAGGGAGGGTCTGTGGGAGGAGTTCCCCAGTACAGAGGGATTGTTCTTTTGGACAGGGGACTGATGTGGAGACATCTAAAGAATCCAGAGAAAGGTGTAAGATCAAAGCTTCCTATGTCAGTAGTTGAACAGCTGCTGGTGACAGGGATGGGAAATGGGAACAGAAGGAAGATTCAGATGAGATGACAAGCACAGGAGCAAAGATGCCAGCTCTGGAAATTCTGGGTCTGAGACATAGAAGGCATCTTCCAATGCTGTTGTGAGGGACACAGGAGAAATCACATCAGTGTGGGTGTTCCATGATTTAAGGCATGTGCAAAAGGAGTCGCCAATGTAACAGAAGAAGAGTAGATCAAGTGAAGGGAAAAATAAAACATGCTACACAACCTAAAGGAAGCAGAAACTTTCGTAGTAGTTAAAAATAAAAGGTAGTTTAAAAGACCTTGTAGAATTTAGCCATTTGGAAGGTCTTATTGGGCTCTGAGACAGCAGATTCATGGAGAGGAGGGGAAAGGGACATCTTTATCCTCAGGATAAAAGGAGGAAGAAGGAGCCAGGGAAGGGGGCAGTGGGTGATGGCAAGGAATGAAGTACACACACACACACACACACACACACACACACACACACACACACATACAAGGAAGGCAAGTTTGAGGAAGAGAGAGGCTTGAAAGGGATGTTCCTAGATTGTATTTTTTTTATTATTATTTTCATTCATATTTTTCAGAGCTGCGATGGAACCAGGGTCTTGTGCATACAAGGAAAGTGTTTGACATTTGACCTGTACCCCAACTCTCTTTGCTTCTGTTTTGATGTAATGATGGGGTTATTTGGTTATAAAAATTAAATCAGTTGTCAATTCCTGCTAACAGTCTCTGTGGTCTTATACACTAACTCAGCATAAGACTGTTTTTGATAAATGAACTTGGTCTAGGTTCTAGTATTGTGTTTCCACTTAGACCTGGTTTTCCTATTTCTAGTATTAAGGAGAACCCTGTCTTGGTTAGGGTTTCTATTATTGTGAAGAAATGCCATGATGGAAGCAACTCTTACAAAGGAAAACATTTAATTGGGGCTGGCTTACAGTTTCATGGGGGTTAGTCCATTATTATGGTAGGACATGGCGCTGGAGAAGGATCTTAGAGTTCTATATCTTTATCCACAGACATAGCTTTAGCATATAAGACCTCAAAGCCCACCTCCACTATGACACACTTCCTTCAAAAAGTGTGTCATACTCCAACAAAGCCACACCTCCTAATAGTGCCACTCCCTATGGGCCAAGCACAAACACATGAGCCTAATGGGGCCATTCCTACTCCAATAACCCAGGATTCATAGCTATCCTTGGAGTTTTGTTTCATATTGACTTAGGTAAAATGTGTTCTGAGAAGCACAGAAGCTTGAAACCAACATAAGAAGTGACCCAGAGCTAAAATAAGATGGGGGAAAAATGTTCGAAGTGCTGACAATGATCCTGGAAAGTATTAGCACCAAGTGGTGAAATGGAGCCCATAAACCTAGAGAGTGAAAGCTCCTAGGGAGCCTTCAATCTACTCCTTGCTTCTCATATTCCTAAGCTCTATTTCAGGATGGGGTGGAAGCAGCCTCCTTCCCTCCCTGTTCAAGACTGGGCCAGGCACTGATTAAGGCCTTCCGGGTGCTCATCAGTAATTCCACATGACGAGCACTGGGACCTTTCAAAGCAGGAGAATAAGACAGGGATTGGCCCAGAACTTCGGCTCCTTTATACAGTTTGCACACTGCAGGACTTCAAAGCCCGCCTTTCAAATCCCACTCATCATATATATTAATATAGTTGTCATGGCAATGTTTTCTGGCATCCACTGAAGTAATGCATTGAGGAAGAAGTGCCATTTCTTCTGCTCTGCTTCTTCCTCTGGAATGAAGGGGCTTACTAAAGAGTACTTTCCAGATCAACTTCTGTGTGGGAAGGGAAGGAAAACAGGTCAGAGAGAAGCACCCCAGTGAGGAATAATAAGGCCTTCAACAGCCCTCTAAGGGCTCCAAGCTACTTACAATGGTCTCACATTGAACCATCACCAGACTCAGGCCACCTCTGGAATGTGACCTTCAGCTGTGAGCAATATCCAAGGAACAGCTGAGAGATGGGAACATCCCCTGGCCCTGCAGGGAAGTCCAGACTGCTTGGTCTAACACCTGCTACCAGGAGTTTCTGTAAGTTAAAGTTTGAGAAAGCTAACATTTTCCTTTTCTGTAGCTGAAAATTTTAAATTGTACATAACAATTTGCTGCCATTTTAACACAAATAGCTCTTGGCACTAGGTACATTAGCATCATACAAGTATCGCCAGCACGAATCCTTAGAACTTGTTCATCTTCCACAGCTGAAACTCTTTGTCTGTGACATACCATCTCCATCCCCCACTCTATCCCCTGGCAACCACCAAACCAACTGTGTGTTGTTCCTATGAAGTCTCTTGTAGGGAATAATGTAAGAAGAACCATACAATATGTATCCTTTCATGCCTGTCTTGTTTCACTTAGTGTCGTGTTCTCAGGGGCACCCATGTTGTAGCACATGTCAATTTCTTGCCTTTCTAAGGCTGAATAGTGTCATGCATGCCATGTTTACTTCATATATTCATCCATGAATGAAGAATTTTTTTCTTTGTGTTTTTTTTGTCTAATATGAATAATGCTATGTTGAGCATAGGTGTATAAATAAATTGGACTCTTTGCTTTAAATTCTTTTTGGTGTATACCCAGAAGTAGGATTGCTGCTTCTCATGGTGGTTCTACATTAAATTTCTGAGAAGTTTCCAGAATCTTTTTTCCACAAAGATTGCACATCAATTTATATTCCCAGCAAAAATGGGTGAGAGCTCTGATTTCCCCACATTCTATGTTCTTTTTTTTTTGTTCCTGATTCTTCCTCCCTTTTCTCTTCTAACCATCCAGTGGAAAGAGATGAAGTGTTATTTTATTATGGACTTGACTTACATTCCCTTGATCCGTGTTGATAACAAATATCACTCTACATGTCTACTGGCCATTTTTACCTTTTTTGAGAAACAACTGCCTGTTTTACAGTTAGGGTCTTTGCTTAGTTATTGCTAAGTTACAGAGATCCTACATATAAGCTAGATAGCAATCTCTCATCAGATACATGATCTTAAAGTATTTTCACATTGCATGGGTTGCATTTTTACTGCTGTTCTGTCTTCTCAGACATAAAAGTTTAAGTGTTTCATGAAACTTAACTATACTTAAACTCTTATTGCCCATTCTCTTTATGCCATACCAAAGAAATTAGTGCTAAATCCATATTCTGTAGTTTTCCCTATATGTTTTCAATTAAACGTTTTAAGATATTTAGCTCTAATATCTAAGTCTATTTTGAGTTAATTTTTATAGATGGTAATTGATGATAACACAACCTGACCCTCTGTCTGTGTGTGTGAGAGAGTATGTGTATTTAGTTTTCCTAGTACTACCATTTGTTGAAAAACTAATTGCCCATTTCCTATTAAATACTCTTAGCACTCTTGTCCAAATTTTCTTGACCCATAAGCTGGGGTTTAGCTCCCTGTAGTTCCATTGGCCTGTATTCCTGCCTTTATTTTGGCACCACATTGGTTTGGCAGTAATATTTTTTGAAGTAAGTTTTAAAATCATAAGATGAGAGAACACAAGCTTGTTCTTCTTTTTTAAGATTCCTTTGACCATTCAAGGTCCTTTAGAACTCCACATGAATTTTCAGATGGATTTTTCTATTTTTGTGAAACCTAACATTGGGTTTTTATTAAGTATCGAGGAGTGCTCTTTTCTAATCTTTCCAGAGTTGTGGTTTGGCTCAGATCATCTTGGATATATGTATACTTTGAGATCTTACTTCATTGCTATGGGAAACCAAGTCACAGAGGACTGTGACAAACTGCTGATCTGAGTATTGTCCTCTTTAACATACATATGGCAGGATGAAGTGTAGTGAGATATCCACCCAGGCCACACCTGTTGTACTGACCACACCCATTGGGGTGTGGGAACAAGTGTGGGTGTGACTGGTGGAATCTAGATCTGGGTCCCAACTTGGAAGTCTCTCTGACTTCCTGGTTGTAGACACAGAAGATCTGAGGACATCCTTGGAGCCGGAACCCAGAGTGGTTGTCTGTTTCTTGTGTAAGTGAATTCTCCCCGAATAAACCTCAGTCAGCCTGTATTGTTTCCCAGAATCTTATTACTTGCTTTAATGAAGCAGGAACAAATTATGTGAGTCAGGCCATGGAATGTATAGCTAGCAACAGACACTTACAGAGAGCTAGCAAAGAAAATACAGGTTTAAATGTTTCTTTGGTTCTAAGCTGAGTTCACATCCCAAGACACCTAACTTCCTGTTTTGTCCAAATGAATAAATACTCAAATGCTCTAGAATAGGTTGTATAAAAGATTGGAGAAAGACTTGGAGACCCCATGCCAAGGTCTTTAAAAAAATCACAAAATATAGTTGAATTTTCAATAAAGGTCTAACTTATTTTCTGTCTCTGTCTTGGTTACTTTGCTATTGCAGCGAAGAAGCACTATGACCAAAGCAATGCATAAATGATAGCATTTAATTTGGGGCTCATGGGTCTAGAGGTTAGAGTCTATGGCCATCACAGAAGGGAGTGTGGCAGCAGGCAGACAGACATAGAGCTGGAGCAGCAGCTGAGAGCTTACACAATCCATGTGTATGAGGCAGAGGAAAAGAGAGAGGTAACTGAGAATAGGGTGGGCTTTTTGAAACCTCAAAACTCACCCTCCAGTGGCATGCCTCCTCCCATAAGACCACTCTTCCTAGTCCTTCTGCAGACAGGTCCACCAACTGGAGGACCAAACATTCAAATGTGTGGGCCTATGTGGACATTTTCATTCAAACCATCACACCCTCTTACTCCCACACATCCCTAGCAGTGAAGTGAGCTTTCACATCCCGAAGCTTGACAATTCAATGCCAAAATCCCAGCTTCTCAACCTGTAGGATCTACATATTTCATAAATGAACTTACAGCTATACATTGCTTTTTTTCTTGTCCATAAAACTGCATTGAGACAGCACATGTCTTTCAGACTTACTATAATGTTGATTAAGATAATATTCGTAGAGGGCTTAGTGTAAACAGACATTTGTCCAACAGCAGTATGCTGAACACTTATCACATTCAAGGCAGTATATAAGTAGTTGGGAAATAGATGGAAAGAGGAGGGTAGGGACAGGAGGGGAGGGAATAAATAGATGTTTATAGAATCATTAAGATAAGGTAAATACATGAAGACAACTAAATAAAAGTTAATTAGAGTCATGGAAGAAAATAACTACTATTCCTTGGTAAACAGTGATAGGAATAATTTACATGTGATCAAAGAAGGCTCCTGGGAGAAGGTGGTAAGCTGTAGCTTACAGAACATGAAGTACCATTTGTATAGAGCAAACAGAGATGCATTCTGTTCAGAGGCGTTCAAAGATCCCTGCCCTCAGGAAACTCTGGGTGATTCCAG
Source organism: Cricetiscus sungorus (assembly GCA_030556225.1). Lineage (NCBI taxonomy): Eukaryota > Metazoa > Chordata > Mammalia > Rodentia > Cricetidae > Cricetiscus > Cricetiscus sungorus. Next base: position 28,736,241 of record JANBXA010000740.1, on the reverse strand, counting down.
AGACTAATAGAATGCCAGAGTAGTCAGGATAAGAGGGGATGCTGAGACAAGGGCAGCACACAGCCATGAGAGCTAGAGGGAGGAGTTTTCATTTCGTTCAAAGTTCAAGGAGAATCTATTGGAGCATTTTTAGCAGTCCAGGAATGTGAGCTACCTTGGGAAAGTTTAATAACCAATAATCACTCCAGCTGCTGAGAGGAGAATAACCTGTGGGAAGGCAGAGGAGAGTGTGTGGGGACATCCCAATCAGAAGCCCCACAGGAATCTAGACAGAAGATGATGGTGCCTGCGGAGATGGTGGCAGGGGATGGAATTGACCTGATTTCTTGGTGGATGTGAGAAAGACAGAGGAGATGAAACTGTTCAAAAGACATGGGGAGAATCTGTGTAACAGGGAGAGAAAAAGGAAGATGACTCATGTTTGGATGAGTGGCATCTCCCTGTGCAATAACCCAGATACCAGAGATATCTAATAGCAGATATCAGGTTGGAGGCAAGACAGGAATCTAGAGTTCAGGAGAGGTCACCACAGGACACAAGTATTTCAGAGGTATTCATCAGAATGAATGGACTCTAACCTGGGAGAAAGATGATGTGACCAAATATGGATGGGGGTGAAAGAAGAGAAAGTGACCCAAGTTCCAACTCTGAGAATCCAAACGACACAGTGAAACTGAGATAGGATTTGAGAGAGGCAGGGACTCCATGTAGGGACAGTGATGTCTTGGGACCCAGAATCTAATGAGAAAACTGTGCGATTCTGGAAAAAGAAAAAGCTGCCCAAAAGCCAAGTGAGGGCTACAGAAGGGTGCCTACTAAATTTGAAGATACTAGGGTGACTGAGAAGCTTAAGGAGAGCAAATAGACTCTCTGAGCTCCAAGTGGGTGATAGCAAAGGCTGTCTGTAGCAACAACACTGGGCACCTACCCAGCTTTTCTTTGTTTCTGTGACAATAGAAACACATAGGTGGGTCCAAACCATCAGGGGCTCAGGCTGGCAGATAGTCCATCTGAAGCAGGAATGCTTTGCTGTTGCTGCCGCTTCTTCGGGGCTTTGCTTGTTGCTAGTATGGTGTTTTGTCTTTATTGAAGTTGGGTCTTGCTAGGTGGACTGCAAAGTTGCCATCCTCTTGCCTCGGCCTTCTGAGTGCCTAAGTCATGGCTGAAATTGGTTGCATTATAAAGGGCTGTCTAGGCCTTCTTGAGTGATTGCCATAGCAATTATAGAAGACTTGCTAGATCAGCAATTTTAGAAGACTCAGTAGATCAGCAATTGGGCTAAGAGGTGAGAGGTCTTTTTTTTCCTCCTCCTGATATTTTTACTCCTCTAGCTTGATCATGCTCCTCCCACCCCAGGCCTGCTCTTCAGTGTGTTCTATACTTGCACTATTAACTGTTATCACATGCTGCTAGAACACCACTGGGCAACAGTTCCAGGATTATGGAAAGAAGAGGCCCCACTGCGTCCCTCTGGGCTCACCTTAATCTTTGGGGCCACCAACCATCCAGGGAAACTGTGCTACTCTGTCTCCTGAACATGCTTAGAGAAGGAGAAAAGAGGCAAGAAGTTGAGAAAGCAAGATGACAAACGTCCACACGGATATGGCAAAGTCATCACGCCACTCCCCAACTAGTGTCAACAGCGCCACTTTTTTGCAAAAAGAACCACTCTGTTTCCCATTTCCTCCTTGGACAACCAAGGGTGTTAAAGAAAGAAGGTGCCTCCGAGGATGGTGATACCAGATCCTAAAAACTCAGAGCTTCCTCAGTATAAACGACCCTCACTTGGGCCTTCTAAAGTCAGGCAGCCCCTCCTTTTTTCCTCCTTGCTTCTTTATCCCTCAGATACCAAGATTTCAACAGAACTAGAGAGCTCACAGGAGCTCCCTGTAGATAGGATGCTCATTCCAGCCACACTCCTAAAGAGAAATTCCCTATTACATCAGCCAGAGCTGTGGAAAGGACCAGGTGCACTAGGGCATGGAGACTCCCTATCCTTGCATCAGCAAAATAACAATCAGGAGGAAAGACTCACCTTAGCTGGTCTCGAGACAGAAAGGGATGTGACAAACACCAGACCACTAGCCCCTGCTGTCCCTCACTGCCCTCTCAGAGTGGCACCATAAATGTCACTTAAATGTTTGCTGAAAGAATGGGATCCATAAACAAATCAACAAAGTGATCAAGAGTACTTTGTTCTCTGATTTAGGCCCAAAAATGCTTGGGCAGCTCAATGGAAGCCTTGACACCTCTCCTGACTATGGGCGGCTGCTATAACCCTAGACTGGTCCTCCCATCCCTGTTCACTGCACTCCTACCTCCCCTTCCCCTAAAGCTATCTTTCAGAGGAGAAGTCAGTGAACAGCTGCAAGTGTTGTTGCCCTGCATAAGCCCCTAGATTAGCTCCCACTTCCCTCAGAATGAAATCCAAGGAAGGGGTGGCTCACTGTGATTGGATCCCTTCCCCTCTTCAGTACCAGCTCTTGCCTCTTCTGCTTTCTAGCTCTACTATAGACCTAAGTGACTGCACCCATCTCCTGCACAAGCTGCGCCTAACACCTGCTAGTGGCCCCCTTGATTCCCATCTACCGCTAAGACTCAGGATGAGTCACCTCTCTCTTGCTCTTTCCCATCCCTCATTTCTTCCTTCCTTCCCCAGGGTTGATTGCTTTCCCCAGAATCCTCCAGGCTTACACTTACATCTCACAACTGACATCACATGCTATAGTCCTAGTGTGTGCTTCTGGCTTTATCTCTTCGACTTTATCACTAGCATGTTGCCCTACATCCTGCCCATATTCTACAATTATTTTGGGATGAATAAAGAGATGTCATCTATCACTCCTTGAATTACTTGCTTTAAGTGTGTGTGTGTGTGTGTGTGTGTGTGTGTGTGTGTGTGTGTGTGTGTGTGTGTTATTTAAACATCTTTGTGCATGTTGGAACAAAATGCATCCTCTCTCTCTCTCTCTCTCTCTCTCTCTCTCTCTCTCTCTCTCTCTCTCTCTCTCTCTCTCTCTCTCTCTCTCGGATCTAGCAAGAAAAGCCAGGTTACATCATTTTCCAAAAAGTCCTCAGTCTTACCATCTCAGACTCACCTCCAAAACTATTTATTTGTTTGTTTGTTTGTTTGTTTGTTAGTTTATTAGTTCTGGGGTTTCTTATTTGTAGTCGAAAACTTCTGCCACTCACCAGTTGTTTCTTGTTTAGGGTCTACAAAGCCCAGGTACCCTGACACCACACCCACAGTATGTTCCTCTGGCATCAGGTCTCTCCTCTCAGTTCTAGAGTACGGGACACAAGATCTCTCTAGAGGAAGTCTGCCTCTGCCCCCTGCCCCTTGCTGACCATTCCTGCATCTCTTCTGCTTGGGTCCTTCTTTTCCTCCTACACAGCACTGGTCCTTTTACCTTTGCTAATGAAGCTCCTATTAAATGGAGTGACCAACCTCCTTGTGATCCCATCCCATCCTCTAATTTGCTAGAGTCTCCAGATTATTTTCCCCATATGATTTCTAATCAAGGGAATGGGGAAGCTATTCCTTAAATTTGAAGGACACAGCATAGACTTCAGTTTGCCTGTTGACAATATTTTCACTCACTTTGTCTACTAGAGTCCAGGGTGCAGCCCCTCAACAGAACTGGAGGTGTCGGGTAGTAAGCAACAATTCCCCAAGATCTTGCTTTACCATTTAGTCTTTTTCCTTCTCACCTGGCACTTGTATGCATTCCAGCTTGTTAACGTCCTTATCAAAAGTGATGCTCGGAGCAGAGCTTGATGGTTTAAAAGACATATTGCTGATGTTAGGGAGTCATGCTTCTTTAGCTCAAGAGGCCAAAAATTGTCCCATACAGTCCAGACTTATGGAGGCTAGCTAGCCAATTGCTAAGACAGAGTTGAAATTCTAATGCAGGACCTGAAAGATGGCTCCCTGAGTAAAGATATCTGCCACCAAGCCTCATGACCTGAGGTCCAGCTCTGGGGCTCACAGAGTATAAGGAGAGAAGAGAGTTCCTCAAGTTACCCTCTGTTCTCCACACATGCTCTTTGGCACATGATTGCCCTCGTATACACACAATAAACAAGTTAAGTAATTAAAAAAAAATACAAGTTGTGTTATATGCTCTCCATAAAACTCATCTCCTTATCTACCCACACCTTAGAAAATACAATAAAAGAAACTTTACTGAAGAAAAAAAAAGTGATATTTATGTTACAAAATAATTGTGAAAGGATCTTTTAAATAAGTTAGTATATCATCTAAATATTTCTACATATTTATTTATTCAAATATCTTCTGTATTCCAGGACTTAATCTAGGCATGATCAGTTGTTATAAACTACCATCCTTTTCCTTAGAGGGAGAAGGACAGAGGAAATATAAAGGTTTGGTATGCATTTCTGAGCATACCTACAAATTTGTATTTACCTTTCATATTATCATGTGAAATTTAGCAATTTGTTTAAGGATCTGTCTCAAGACTGTCTGGTCCTGAATTACTCAGCATAAGCTAGGTTCTGTAGAAATAGCTGCTGACCCCCAATCTACATGGCTTAAAAAATAACAAATTAGGAGCTATGAAAATAGCTCAGTAGGTCAAATGCTAGCTGTGCAGGCCTAAGGCTCTAAGTTCCAGCCCCAAGATACACATAAAAAAATATGGACATGCTGGTACAAACATGTAATTACGAGGCTAGAGAAGCAGAGATGGGATCCCTGGAACTCACAGGCCAGACAGACAGCCCAAGATCCCAAGGAGAGACCCTGCTTCAAAAATCAAAATGGGTGTCTTGTGAGAAATGACACTCCAGGCTCACCTCTAGCCACCATAGGTACACATATACAGATACACATACACTTTGAGAGGTGAGGAGAGAAGAGGGGAGGGGAGGACCGGGGTTAGATCAAATTATTTCATGTAAGTTTGAAATTCTGATTTGTGCTGACCATGGCCACTGTATGCCTTTAAGCTGCCTACCCTTCACTTATACTTCCATTTCCTAGACTGAAACAAACCATATTAACATCCCTACCTCCAAAGGGTCAGGGAGGTAGAAATGTATCATGCCCAGTAGGAAAATCAGAGCTATTTCTTGAACAACCATGACTACTATCGGTCCCAAAGCCTACATTCTCTCCCACTACTCTATACTCACTAGATGGGGGAAAGATTAATAGCCTTCAAAGGGACTAGGGACAGAGAAACATAAATCCTCAGAGTTAGGAGCTATTACCCACGAAAGATCAAAATCAGGAATGAAGATAAGTTATCTCTAAAATATACATGAGCATCAGTGAGGAATGGATGGATCTTTGTGACAAGGCTCAGGCTCACCCACAGATTTACAAGCATCCGTAAGAACATGAAATCTTGCAGGATTTTAACAGCAAGGACTTGGCTTGAAGACCATCTCTGGCTGAAATTTATATTATAGCAGGTTTCTACATGTAAGGAAAGAAGCTGCCCTTCTCCACCTGCCTCTACTTTTGGTATAAATGGGAACACTAGAGACTAAGGTTGATTTTCACTTCTTTCTGAAATAACATCTTCACAATTAGCTAGAAAAATAGTGATGAATACACAGAAGAAAGCCCAACTTGGGAGGGCAGCATTGCCCCCTGCCCAGACCTAGTAAGTCATCTGCCAAGCTGCTCTATCATGAAAATCCATGAAAGAATCTAGATTCACCACAACACCTCACCTTTTCCTAGTTACATATGTTGAGTCATGGGTAATCCAAATGAGCTCATTACACACTGTAGGCAACTTCTTCTACTATTGTCTAATAGATCACACTTAGTCACAGACAAGCTCAATTACCCCAAAGCAGATACCAAACACCACTGAAAAGTTCTCCCAGGCCCTCCCTTCACTTGAAACACACACACACAAACACACACACACACACACACACACACACACACACACACACACACACACACACAGGTCTTCTCGGCCTTAGGGAGAAAATTCTGCATTTGAAAATTGCTTATGAAAGTGCAGAATCTAAGGTTACAAAATGATGCAACCACTTGGTAATAGGGCCCATCACCTAGGTAAACACAGGCAAAGCCTCTTCATCAATAACCTGAAGAGACTGGACTGTTTTCTAAGTACAGCTTCTCCAAAATGCACAGAATAAAGAGGCTTGCTTCCCTTTTAAAGAAAATGTCACCTGTTCAGCTCCTTGCCCAGGGCATTGCTGTCTGGCTTATAACGGAATGCAGTTTTTATATTCACATCTATTTTAGTCATTCACATGTCCTATTGCAATGCACATATTTTAGTGTTATCTTATATTTCAGATGGTTCAAAAGATGATCCCGTTATAAATAAACATGTATGATCTGTATTCCAAACACAAACAAATACCAGAGACTTTCAATCTTTAACAAAAGTTATTAATCTAAAATAATCAGTATTTTAGATCTGAGCATGGCTTTTGGCCTCTGTTGATGTGAATAATTAGAGTGAATGCAAGCACAATGTGATATCAAGATGGTATCTGAGAATTTCTAATGGATGTGAGCAGGTACACTGGGTAGCATAGATGGGTAGATAGATGATAGACAAAGAAGGAAAGAAAGAAAGGAAGAAAGAAAGAAAGGAAGGAAGGAAGGAAGGAAGGAAGGAAGGAAGGAAGAAAGAAAGGAAGGAAGAAAGAAAGACGTTTTCTTTCCTAGGAAAGGTACATGTTTGCACTATTGGTAATTTATTTTAAAAGCCCTGTATGAAAAAAAGAAAAATTATTGTTCATTTTGGGTTTTTGAATCAAGGACTCCGTACATAGCTCCAGCTATGTACTAAAGCAGTAGTTCTCAATCTTTCTAATGCTGCAATCCTTTAATACAGTTCCTCATGTTGTGGTGATCCCAAACCATAAGATTATTTTCATTACTACTTCATAACTGTAATTTTGCTACTGTTATAAATAATAATGTAAGTATCTTATGTTTTCTGATGGCCTAAGGCAACCTCTTTGAAAGGGATCATTTGACCCCAAAGGGGTCACAACCCAGAGGCTAGGAAACCCTGGCCTAGAACTTGCAATCATGGCTCAGTCTCTGAGTGCTGGGGTGGAACACCAGTGCTCTGGTCGGTTCTGTTGTTTGGGGCAGCCAAGTGTTAGACATAGTGTTGTGTTGAGCTATGGGTGGATTAGCTATATGTGAAGGAAGACAGACTTTCCCTCTTTTTTTTTTTTTTTTTTTTTTTTTTTAGTGAGGAAGATGTCTGCACTGTTCTTTTCTGTTTTCCTTTTCTTCTTGTCACCCTCCCCCAAGAAGAAAACAAAGACTCCACACTGCCTGGGGTACCCAGTCTCCGTGTGCCCTCTTCTGTTCTTCCTTTTCTTCCCATCGTATTAACCTTCATTTCTCACTGTTTTCTGGCACAGATTCTCAATTAAAGTCAAATTGTTCCCCTCCTGCTCCTCAACACATGCCCTGCTCCTTCATTCAGTAACTGGGAAAAAAAGTTATTGAAGATTTGCTTTGTGTGCCAGGCTGGAAGGTAGGGCCTAGAGAGAAATAGCAAGCAGCTTTTGTCTTTATTGAGCTTGGAGTCTTGGGTGTGAGGATGGGGAGACAGGCCCATAATCAGATAATCACAGTATTGCTTGGCGTACCCAGGGGGCCCTAAGAAGGAAATCACTGTGTGTGTGTGTTTGGGGATGGGATGTGTATTGATGGAGAGGTCAAGGACAGCTTCTCAGAGGCCAGCTGAGCTGCTCATTGGACATTTGCCAAATGAGCAAGTGAGGAGAGGGTATTTTGGGCGGAGGGAACGTTCTGTACAAAGCTATGCTGTATGGGCTCATATTGCTACTCTGTGGCTGTTAAACTCTGATTCATCCTCCTTTCAGACTAGCAACATAGTTCCTTAAGTCTAAGAGGAAATTTAGGAGATGATTCAGCCGGTTCCCCTCACTTCACAGATGTGAAACCTGAGCCTCAATGTACTGTGGATCAAGCTTTGACCCATGGCCAACACCCCACTAAGTATGCACAAGTGAATTGAATCTGGATTGGGTTTTCTTCAGCAGGAATTTGTGTATTTATGGTTATAGCCAGAGATTACGAGCAGTTTGTGTCAGAGGAGCCTAGCCCCAACACTCTGCCTGGTGACCTTGGAAAGGTTACCCTTGCTCACTGAACCTAAGTTTCTGGTTGTGTGAATCAGCATACTAATCAGGCCTTCTTCATAGGTTTGTTATAAGGACTAGGCGTGATAATGTTTCAAGGCACTGGCACTCAATAAATCTTAGAGTTCAGTAATAACGCTTTAATACAGTACAGGGAAGTTAAGTGATGGCACAGAGTCCACAGTCAAATTAAAAGGAGTTGTATGACTAATTAATTAACATTTCAATTCCAAGGTCTTTACCTGATCAAAAATTAGCATATAATTCCTTGAGAATCTCAGTCCTTTAATCCCTGTGCCAGGCCAAATTTAAATGGAGATTTTTCTTCCCCTTAAGGTCCAGTAACCTCTCACACTGTAAGGAAGCCTAACTACTGTATTAGTATCATGCAATCTGGTAGGCCTGAACTGTATCCTAGAAATCAACTGTTCTAGAAGTAAAGAGGCTTTCCTGGTGATACAGGTTATATGCTCAGTCATTTTTACTGTGACTTGTGCCACTAGGATCTGTAAGAAACTGTGAGCCCCTATTATTGGTATTTGAAACAATGTGAGGAACAAATAGATGCCACTCTACTGGGAGAAACGAAAGTGAACAAAGAAGACGTGAGGTGATCTTAGCTAAGTGACTTTAGGTAAGACAGAGCTTTGGAACAATGAAAGACCTTCATAGATGGGATGGACTGTTCTCTAGATAGCCGATGTTTCACAGCTGCAAGGGTACCAGATGTGAGACCCAATATCTTCACTCTATGAAAAAAAAAACATTTGACATAGTTGAGAAGCAGACTGAGCAGCGTGCTTCTACAATACTAGTTACCCATCTAAACATGTGTATGTTGGTCACCTAGTATATAGTCAGTCCCAAATCAAAGTGCTAGGTATACCATAGTCAATAAAATTAACCATGTGCCTGTCTAAGATGTAACTGTGTTCTAGAGGACTGGCTGTCAAATCTTTCCCTGTCATAACCATCATTATTTGAAATCAAGGCAATGGAATGAATCTTTCCTTATGTATAGCAATATGTGCTTCCAGGTAGAGAATAGATTTCGTACTTCTCCTTATGAAAATTAGGTAAGAAAAGTAGTTCTGAGTGCAATGTGTGTAATAAATAAGAACTGTGGATGCCAGACTAAGATCACCCCCAAGCCACAGCCATAGTGCTCAAATCATCAAAATCCTTCAAGATAAAGTTACAGGGCATGACTTAGACATTTGCCTGGTTTTTATTTTATGTGAAGTTTTAGCCCCCAACCTTTGACTCTGTGACCAGCCGTGGTTTGAGTTTGGGTTTGAACAGCTGCCCACACCATCAGCACATCAGTGCATTTGAGTAATAACTCACGGGAAGGCATTTAAGAGCTTGCACGTCCTTCATAGACTAGAAGCAGAGAGAAATGAGATTCCATAGCAACAACATGTCACTCTAAATCATTACTGCCATTTCATGAACAAAACGAGGATCAAAATAGAAAATATGCAAAGAGTGGGACCAGCTTAGACGACCGGATTGACTATTTGGTGGTGGTGGTGGTGAGTGGAAGGGATGGGGGTGGGGTGGGGGGTGGAATTTCAATCACTTTGTTTTGCTTATTTTTCCTAGGTAAACTGTTGGCTTCCAAAGCTTGTTATTTGTAACTTTTTTTTTTTTCACTCAAAAAAAGAAGGCTCCTTTTCCACGTTTCTTGCATCGAGAATCAGGGTTGATGGAAACTGTCAGCTTGGTTTAAAGTAAGGGAAGCTGAACTCTGCCATTGAAAACCTTCACTGATTTGATTAAGGTTTTGCTTATTATGGGTAAATATTGCAGCAGCCAAAAAGTAGCAAGTAAACACGCAAAGGGCTGAGCTGAAGACTGACCTCATTGTGGGGTTTTCTAATCAGCAGTTTTGGTTGAAAAAAAATGAAAATGGACCCCAAAATGAGCCCTCGTGTGCATGAACACTCAACCGGCTGAGTGTGAGCCACATATGCTGGGTGGAGTAAATAGAGTCTGAGGCAGGGACAACTTTCCAACATAAACAGCAAAGGAAACCGCTTGGAAATGACTTGATAAACTGTTAAATAATAACAGCTTCTCTGTTGGCTCAAGTCTGTGAGTGTTCTCAGATGGAGCAGCTAACCCTAACCCTGCTGAGTACCTGGACTGGGGTGCTCCAGCTCCTGCCTTTCTTTAGGAAGGGTGGGGGAGGGGTGTTGAGTCCCTAAGCAGAAAAAAAAAACATTCTTGTGAGCACCTTTTAAAGAACTATAAGCATCAAGACTCTGATGCTTAATTTTGTAGGTGTGTTTATTGTGTATTTGGGGAGTTTATATGTAGAGGTGCATGTGTAGGCCAGCGGCCAACCTTAGGCTAACTTTCTTAGGAACCATCCAGCTTATTTTTTGAGCCAGGGTCTCTCACAGAGACCTGGAACTCACCCATCAGGCTAGGCTGACCCTGGGGATCTGCTTGTCTCTACCTCCTCAGCATTGATGAGAGCACATGCCACCATGCTCCATTTTTACGGGAGTTCTGGGAATAGAACTCAAGACTAGCAAGTCCTTAACCAACTGAGCCATCTCCTCAGACCCTCACAGCTCTGATTCTGAATTTCAGGCAGTTTTTCTCTTATGCTGATATGAACAGTCACAGCTGTGTCTTTATATATGTCCTTCCATTTGTTCTAGAGACTCAAGTAGGCTCTACTCTAAACAGCATGTATTATTTCTGCTAACAGTTGGCTTTACTGTTGTCTGATGGGTCCCACCAGAGTTTTCTTTTGGAGGGATATTCATCCCCTGTAGAACACCCTGTTAGAAAATACCAGGGCGCTAGGTGAATGGCCTCTGCTGCCCTAGAAAAAACTTGATTTGACTTGACGGCCCTAGGTTCCTTGATAGGTACATTACTTTGCTATTTTACAAGGAGATTGTGTTTCTGAAAAACACTCATTAAGTGCATTTAGATAAAGAAGGAAGATGGATATTGTTTGTTTAAATTGTTCATTATTTTTATACCACAGAAGAAAGAATAAAACAAGTATTCTTTGCACAAGATTAATCTTGTTTAATTTTATGGTAACAAGATACAGTACATTTTACCTACAGTGGCCAAATTTTACTGATTAAAGGTAAAATAAATAAACAAAACAAAAACATAATCCAAACCCAAAACACCCTACCTGACATTTAAAGAATTTACCTGCTTTCCAGTTGATTTTCCACAGTGTAATACAGTAGCCTTGAAAAATAAAATTTTGATGGGTCATAGATCACTTGGGGGCATAGGTACTAGCCACTCAAGCCTGGTGATCTGACCAATCCTGGAACCCACTTAAAGGCGGAAGGAGAGAGCCTACATCACAGCATTGTCCTCTGACCCCCACATGTGTGCTGTGGCACCTCTGCACATACATGTGCATATAAAATAGCAATTTAAAAATGCATTTACTAAGGTAGGGTAGAGGTGGTTCCTGCATGAGATCTCAGTGCTTGGAAGTCTGAGGCAAAAGGATTACTCTCTTTGGTCAAGGCTAGACTGAACTCAGGGTGAGACTAAGACCCAGTCTTCAATTTTAATGTTTTCAGCCAAGATGTAACAATAGGATTTTCATCCTCCATTTGTCTAAAATAATGAAAAGCTGTGAAAAATACAGGAGACTAAAATTTATAATAATTGGACATCAGATAATGAAGGGAAATGTTCTGAAGTAGACAAGAAGCTACCCAGAACTCAACTAAAATTACATTATGAAATAGTTTCAAAGAGCCTAAAGGATGTGTGTTTAAATCACCAGAGTAGGGAAGGCAGAAAACAATTGGAAAGATGATGACATGACTTTTTTTTTCAAATATCATGAACATTATAAACCCATGTCTTCGTAATTCCCAATGAATTTCAAGTATAAAAGAGTGAAGCCAAAACCACTCAGCACAAGACAGTCAGTTGCTTAATACCAGTAGTCAGATTGTCTGTTTAAAGTATGTAGAGAATCAAAGATATTACAGAGAGATGGGAAGATAACTGTGTATGGCTGATGTCTACTTTCTATAAGAAAAATTAGTTAAACACAATTTAAAATGTCAAAACAAATTAAAACTCTCTGGAATTCTATATCCATCTGAAACCTCTTTAAGAACACAGAAAAAAAATAAAGCATCATTGGGAACAAGTTTACTGTAAGTGACTAAATCTAAGCTGAGAGAGAGAGAGAGAGAGAGAGAGAGAGAGAGAGAGAGAGAGAGAGAGACAGAGACAGAGACAGAGACAGAGACAGAGAGACAGAGAGAGAGTGTCCCTCCATGAAAAAGTAGTCTAAAAGACTATTAAGAAATAAATTCACAGAAATAGCAACTGGAATTAGTGGAAAATTTAGTGGAAAATGCTTTCTAAGACTGTCACTCTCCTCTAGAAATAATTGGCCATTTGAAGTTTTTTTAAAAGTCTCCTGGTGATTATAACATAAAATAGATAACAAAACTTGCACACAAATTCTAAAAGAACAAGAACTATACAGATGCAAGGATCCCACACTGCAGTCTTTGTTGTGTATGGATGGGTACCAATAATTTAAAGGTGTATTTTATGGGATTAGGAGGATGGCTCAGTTGACATGTGCAAATACAAGGGCCAGTATTTGACCCAGGACCATATAATAAAGCCAAGTGTGGCGAGGCTCTGGGGAAGCAGAGGCCAGAATCTTTGGGATGCCCTAACTAACAATTTAGTGTAGCCTCATTGGTGAATGAACTTCAGGAAAGTGAAAGACCATGTCTCAAAGAAGGTAGACAGCATTCCTGTATCCATGGCTGTCCTCTAACCTTTGAACACATATGCATGCATGTATACCCAGACCCACACACTCATAAACACATACACATATGTGCCAAAGAAGATATATGAAATAACTAAAAGTACTGGCCTCTCTTTAAGAGAAAGAAAAGAAAAAATATTGAATAGACTAACAACGACAAAATCCCAAATGCCAAGATGGAAGTTTCTTTGTGGGGGGTATTTTTTAATTAAATTAGAAATAATCTTATTTTACATATCAATCCCAGTTCCCTCTCCCTCCCATCATCCCATGCACCCCATACCTCTTATTCCATCCCACTCCCCATCCCCTCCCCAGGGAGAGTGAGGCCTTCCATGGGGGATCATTAAAGTATGTCATGTCACTTAGGGCGGGGCCTAGGCCCTCTCCCGTGTATTTAGGCTGAGAGAGTATTCTTCCATAGAAGAATGGGCTCCCAAAGTCCATTCATGCACTAGGAATAAATACTGATTCCACTGCAAGAGGCCCCATAGGCTTTCCAGGCCTCCTAACTGTCACCCACGTTCAGGGAGCCTGGTTCAGTCCTATGCTGGTTCACCAGTTGTGTGGCTGGGGTCCCTGAGCTCCCACTTGCTCAGGTCAGCTGTTTCTGTGGGTTTCCCCATCATGGTATTGACCCATTTGCTCATCACTCCTCCCTCTCTACAACTGAATTCCAGGAGTTTGACTCAGTGCTTATCTATGGGTGTCTGCTTCTGGTTCCATCAGCTACCGGATGAAGGCTCTAGCATGTCATATAAGGTAGTCATCACTCTCATTATAGGGGAAGGGCATTTAAGGTAGCCACTCCACTATTGCTCAGATTCTTAGTTGGAGTCATCCTTGTGGATTTCTGGGCATTTTCCTAGTGCCAGATTTTTCTTTAAACCTATAATGACCCCCTCTATTAAGGTATCTTTTCATGTTCTCTTCTATTCATGCCCTGACTCAATCTACTTGATCCCTCATGTTCTCCTCTCCCCTCCTCTTCTCCCCTCCTTCTCTCTCCTCTTTCTCCTACTTCCCTCCTCCCTCCCCTGTGCTCCCAATTTGTTCAGGAGCTCTTGTCTTTTTCCCTTTCTCCATGGAACCATGCATGTCTCTCTGGGGGTCCTCCTTGTTTCTTAGCTTCTCTGGAGGTGTGGGTTGTAGGCTAGTAATCCTTTTCTGTATATCTAATATCCATATATGAGTGAGTACATGCCACGTTTGTCTTTCTGTGACTGATAGTTTCAATTTTAATATATGTTTTCAAAAACTACATAAACATGAATGGTCTAACTATAAAAGGTTGTTATTACTAGATTGAATAAAAACGCCAGGAAGTATATTTTCTCTTTAGAAACACTCAAAACATAAAGATACAAATAGTCTCCAAGTAAAAGAATGGGAAATGTCTATAGTCATCATTATATAAGATGTCAAGTCTCATTGAAAACCCACCATAACTGAGATGGAGTAGTAATGGTGTAATGACAGACTCATAGATCAAAGGACCAGCATAGAGAGACTCCAAATAAATCTATGCATGCATAATCCATTGACTTTTGGGAAAAGTAAAGACACTTTAGTAGAGGAAGGAAAATAATATACATACATACATACATATATACATACATATCAGTGAGAAATAGAGTATGCAAAAGACAGCTTTTAAAAAGTCACACCTTGCATTGATTTCAATCTTAAATGTCCCCCAAGGATGTATAATAAGGAGGGGACCCCAACTTCTTGTGTTACTGAGAGGTGGCTGGACTTTTGTGAGGTGGGCCCTCATGTAGGGGATCAAGTCATCAGAGGTATATGTCTTTGAAGTGAAGGACCCCTGCCTTGACCCCTTCCCTCCCAACTTGGCTCCCAGTTGGGCAGCATTGCTATGCTTTATACTCTCACCAAGAACTTCTACCCAACACAGGACAGAGGGCAACAGAGCCATCCCACATTGGGTGGAAACCTCTGAAATGGTGAACCAAAGTACATCTCCTTTAAACCTGATTATCCTGGCTTTTTGATATAGTCTCAGAAAGCTTATTGAGATACATGCATAATATCTCAGCACTTGACAGGCAGAGGCAGGCAGATCCCTGTGAGTTTGAGGCAGACCTGGTCTATAGAGTTCCAGGCCAGCAAGGCTATGTAGAGAGACCCTGACCCAATACCCACCCCCAAATTTAATATGGCTCGTGTGTGTGTGTGTGTGTGTGTGTGTGTGTGTGTGTGTGTGTGTATGAAGATAAAACCAAATCTATAATATTTTCAGGAAAAAAAGGAAACAGGAATAAATTTGTCTTCAAATCTTTTCCTTCTTTTCTACTCTTTTTTTTTTTTTTCTGAGACAGGGTCTCTTGTAGTTCAGCCTGGCTCGGAACTCACTATATAACCCAAATTGGCAGTAAACTTGTGATCCCTGTGCCTCTATCAACCAAGTGATAAGATTATAGGCATGTGCCATTGTTCCTGACTCCAATCAAAGACATCTTAGACACCTAAAACATGACCTTTGAAGGGACAAACTCCAGAGTCAGGCTTTACGCAGAAGCACCTGCTGTTCCCAATGTTAAGTGAATGAGAACAACAGAGAAAAAGATTTGTAGTTCCCATGTCTGAAATCAACTTGTCCTCACACAGTATAAAGAAGCTCAAGGCA
Organism: Cricetiscus sungorus; assembly: GCA_030556225.1. NCBI lineage: Eukaryota > Metazoa > Chordata > Mammalia > Rodentia > Cricetidae > Cricetiscus > Cricetiscus sungorus. The sequence goes on along the minus strand of JANBXA010000740.1, from coordinate 28,720,651 downwards.
ATCTAGCAACACAGATTCAAAAGAAACACTTTTTTCAAAGATCTGGAAGAGTGCTAGCCTCATCAGTATCAATATACTCTGGAAAATGCAAATTAAGACCAATGTAAAGAATCATTGCACATCTATTGGAATGTTTGTGACTGCAAAGACTTGGTATATCAAGAAGTCCCCTAGAGCACTTGGTACTTCCCTGCACTGGTGTAGGTGAAAAATAGCATGAGCATTTGAGCAAACATCTGGTGTTTTAAATTTTTAAATTGTAATATATGCATGTATGCATGCACAATTACTTATCAAAAATACTATGAAGGACAGAGGAATGTGTGGTAACAAGAGGACTGCCTGCAGCATAGGTTTACCATTTATCTAGTCATTCCGTTCTAAATTATCTAAAAATAATTACCATATGCCAGCACTGTGATATGGTTTCAGTCTTAAACCAAAGATGTGAGGTGAAATGTGTATCACAAATATCCAGAGTGATTTTGTTTGTGATTACCAAAGCCTGGGAACAGTCATTCTCCATTATTGAACCAAAACACCTAAAAAACAGTCCTAATATCTCCCAGTAAGTAAATAGGTAAGTGAGTTGTGGTACCTTAGTACAAAGGAATACTATTTAGCAATGAAGAAAGAATAATGTATCACTTAGCATAAATTAATTTCAGAGTAATTAAGTTGAATAAAAGAAGCCATGTGAAACGAGAGCATTATTCATGATTACTCACATATTAAGTTCCAGAAAATTCAACTGTAAGGGAGTGACATAAGGCAGATAAGTGGTTGTCTGGAATGTGGGTAAGAACTGCTGTCGGGTAGTAGGTTAAGAAGGAGAGGAATTCAGGGAATGTTCAATGTATTCATTATCTTGATTCTGTTGATGGTTTTATGGCTTTTGTACATATGTTAAAACATAGCAAGTCTTAGAGTTTAAATATGTATAGTTTATTATATATAAGTCATACTTTGATTAAAAAAAAAAACTGTTTTTAAAATAAACCAGAACAAGCTAACTCCTCTGCTTACAACTTTGAATAAATTCATTTCGCACTTAGAACAAAGTGCCAATTTTCTGCTGTGACCTGGTGGGAGCCCAGCATGATGATGGCTTCCTAGTACACTTAGTCCATCACTAAATGGAATGGACTCAAGTGACCCATGCTGCTTGTCTGGGATCTGTGGACACACCCAATTGTCTTCTACTCAGTTGCCGCCTGGTACTCAGTACATCCTCTGGTCAATTTCCTTTCACCAGAGAAGCCTCTGATGACTGCTGTGTTTAAGCAGACATCCCTCTGATGACTGTAGAGCCTTATTCAGTTCCAATACTTACACATTAATATCACACACAGGTAGGCTTGTGTCTGGTGTGTCTCTCCCACTAGACTTTGGGCAGATCTTGGCATCCTGTCCTTCCATCTCTTTCTCAGCAGGATACCAAACCATGCCCTGTTTCCAGTCTTCTCCCAGCTTTTCATACTGTCTACCTTCAGGAGTGACAGTACATCTAATCCCAAACAAATTAATAAAAGATCAACAACTTTATAAATCTTTGATCCACAAGAGCTGGGGTTTGGAGCAGAAAACAAAAGATGTTTTCCTCTTTATGTTGGCCACAGAAATTGAATGTGATGAAAAGTACAGACTTGAAGTTTTGAAAATTGTATAGATCTACCTATCACCTTAAGGATGGAGAATACTCATTTTTTCCACCTGCTAAATTCATTTGGGCTCCTTTACAATAAAGACTCCCTTTACCCACTGCAACGGAGAGCAACCACTTCCTGTCATTTCCACCCATCAGTCACATGGTTTATCTGTTCCTGGACCTTTCATTTATGGAAGCTGACATTTAAGTCTGGCTAATTTCATTAAACACAATGTCTTTGGGCTCAGCCCATACTCGTCCACCTGGTAATTCTTTTTTTTTTTTTTTTTTTTAAATCCCTGACCAGTATGCCATTGTACACTCATGCCTCAGTTTGTACATCCACTCTTCTGCTTATAAAAACTTGACCTTCCCAGGTTCCCACTACTGTTAATAAAGGCGGTGTGAACATCACCAAGCAGGACTTCCATGGGCATGTGTTCTTGTGTCCCTGGGCTTACTGTCACAGACAAAATTCTTCCTAAGTAGCTGTACCAGCCAGAGCACAGTCTTACCAGCACTGTTAGAGAGAGAGAGAGAGAGAGAGAGAGAGAGAGAGAGAGAGAGAGAGAGAGAGAGAGCTCCAGACATCCTACATCCTTACATCTCTGAGACAGCCATCTTCTAGGTTTTAGTCACTCTCATGATCTTGAAGTGGCAACTCTTTGAGATTTGGATTTCCACTTCCCTGATGATTGCTGGTGTTCAGTGTCTTCTTGTGTGCTTGCTGGCCATTTGCATAACTCTTTTTAGGAAGTGTTAGCCCAAGTGGTTTACCCATTTGATATTGGATGGTCAATATTCCTGTGGTGGGCTTGAAGGATTTGAATGTGTTCTACACAAGTCATCAGTCAGGTCTGTGATTTCCCTGTGATTTGTATATCTGTCATTTCAATAGTTTCTTTGTCTGTTTTGTGTTTGTTATCTTGTTTGTTTTTGAGACAGGGTTTTAGGTATTTTGGGAAGTTTTTAATGTTAACATTGTTCAGGTTATCAATTTACAAAAGAAGTTCTTGAGAATGAAAAGGGTGAGTCCTAAAGAGATTTCCATACGGATTGTATTCTACAAGAAATATGTCTGAGTTTAATTAACTAAATTTGTTATTAAACAATTTTACATGTGTACATAATGCATACTGACCTTTCTCACTCTTCATCATCTCCATTTTCCTTACTACCCATCTCTGCCTCTTACCTTCCCTACCAATCTTTTTCTCATATTCATATCTATTCATTTTCTTTTCTGTGACCCTGTGCTCCTGGACTTTAAAGGAAGGCCCCCAGATCTTAGCACAACTGAGTCCATGAGGGAAGTATGATCTGGGCCATAAAACTCAGCACTTAGATAACATCACCTGCCAAATAAAAGCAGAGACCAATTATATCAAAATCTATAGTTCTGGAAATGTCCCTAAATGTACTAACAACCTCTTTTGGCTTTTGTAGTTTCACTTCTGGCTACCTGTTCTGGCTAACTGAAATATGTCAGATCAGGATATGGTTTTTGTACTTAAAAGCTCACCCTGAGAAAAAGCACTGGGATTCCAAGCACCCAGTGTAATTGCTTGCCAACTAATAAAGACTTCCTGTTGGCTTAAACCTGTGTCTAAGTAGTCTTTTCTGGTGGATACACTGTTGCTTTGATCTGTGTCTTTGTGCTACTGAACTTTCTCTTAGGGCACAGACCCTGGGAGACATGCTAGATGCAGCAAGCCCAGTTTATTTTAGGAAGGGGAAAGCCTTATATACCGCCTCCTGCCCTGGAGAAGGGGAAGCTGCAGCACCGGCACCAGGGGCTTTTGTGGCGACTGGAGACTGGTTCAGGTGATCTCGTCTCATGGCATGGCAGCTGTTGCTGGGGGCTCCCTTGGCAGACCTAGGCTGGCTCAATTTAGGGAAGTGACTACTATGTGCTCAGACAGCCGATTTAGTCTGCTTTAGTCCAGAAGGGGCTGTTGGCCCCTAGGCTCTTTGTGCCTGGGCAAATATCCTCCACAGACCCCCCACAAGAACCCACTGAGTTTAATGAGGGTTAGAGCTCTCCCTTGGAGCCTGGTGGATTCAGCTATGGGAGCACAACAAATGACAATGACTCCTTTCCTCCCAAAAACTGTTGATAACCAATAGCTAAGGGGCAAAGGGTATATAGTTCTGTGAGTCTTCTCCCGTGTCTATAACTTGTGGGCAGGGTAATACTGTGTGCTCACTGCAGGCAACCACTGTTGTGAGCACATGGTTGTGTTGAGTCCAGAAGATGGCACCTTATAGCCCTTCACTCTGTCTCCCAGCTGTCACACACTTCTCACTGCAGTGTTTGCTGAGCCTCAAAGAGGCTAAAGGTGTAAGCATAAATGTCTTAACTGGGACTGAGTCCAATCAGAAGGCTAAGTCCTAAAGTGACTGGGATTGGCAGTATGGTCCATGTACCGTGGAGAGCTGGCTTTCCTTAGTGTGCATGAGGACTGCTCAGTGACTATGTCTTCTCTGGGATGAAGAGTAGGCATTTGGAAATTGATAGTGAGTAATTGAAGGAAAAAAAAAAAAGACATCCAGTCTTAACCATGAACTGAGCTACCAATACTTTGATCAACCTTTTTGAGCCCACAGCAGAGGCTCCCATGTCCCAGGAAAAACCCAGAAGGACAAAGCTTAGAAAGAGTCCACAGCAGGAAGAGGGGTAAGTGAAGGACACAGATGGGTAGGCCTTCAGGAAGCCTCTAGAAGGATTGTAACCGCAAAGATGGATGGAGAAAACAGACAAGAGTACTCAGGGCATAGGGGCTGGAAGTGCAGTTCAGCTGGTTGAGTGCTTGTCTCTCTTATGTGTGGGGTCTTGAGTTTGATTCCCAATACTACACACATACACATACACACACACACACACACACACACACACACACAGAGAGAGAGAGAGAGAGAGAGAGAGAGAGAGAGACAGAGAGTTCTCAGATCTAGTCTGGGATAAAAACAGAGGATATGGCTGCCTCAATGCAGAAACGCAGACTGGATTTGAAGCAAAGATGACTCAAAGTGGTTGGTTTGAGTGATGACTCAAAGTGCCTGGAGTTCAGAGGTCATTGTAACTATGGAAACACAAAAAATGAGCCAGTAACCTGAAGATAAGAGTAAGAAGCAGCCAGGCTCACAGTTGGGACCAGAGCACAGTACACTATTGGAATGGAACTCCATTTCCCCCTGGAGCTCCTGACTTTAATGACCTCACAGGGAAAGATGAGAAGATGAGCCATACCTGAGTTGAGTCTTCATTCCAGAGTCCTGGGATTTCTGGGATTTATTTATTTTTTAAGGATTATAGCATTGCTTTTTTTTTTTCTTTTCTTTTCATTTTGTGTGTGTGTTGCTTGCAGAGGCCAGAAGATTCCCCTGGAGCTGAGATTTCAGGCGGTTCTGGAAACTGACCTCCAGGTTTCTGCATGAGCAGTAGGCACTTTTCTCTGTAAATCTCTGGACAGCTCCACCCCTGGGGTTCATGGCAGAAAATTAACAACAGGTGTGACCAAAGTTCTTTAAAACTAGGACCATTCTGGTATTGCCCTCAGCGTATGTTCATGTGACAAGGCCAGGCTCAGAGTAGAAAACCAAAGCCAGGTAAACTTTGGGCTAAATGGAAGGAAAAGACAATAGGCAAAGTGAGGTTTGTATGACCTCAAATCCCCCAGTTTTCTGCCTCCTTGTGCCTCATGACTACGCTTAGTACATCCAAGGCCAAGTCCGCCCTGCGCTTGGAACACAGAGCAGCAGGAACAGGCATTTTCCATTCCCCTTTGTTTACTGATTGGTAAGCAATTATTTTCTTAATCTGCTTTTATAAATAGGAGGCTATTTTATTTACTAAATTTTTCCCTGGATGTCACATCATCTAAAAAATTATTACTTCTGTATTCAATATTTGAAGCTCTTTTCTTAACTCATTTTCTTCTGGCTACCACATCATTCTCTGGGAGCTGGAGGTTTCTCTCTCTCTCTCTCTCTCTCTCTCTCTCTCTCTCTCTCTCTCTCTCTCTCTCTCTCTCTGTACTTAAACCAAAGAACAACACTCATTTGGTTCATTTATTTGCTGCTGTTGCTGTTTTCCTTCGTATTCTATGCCTGACATTCCCAGGTCTTGATTTATAAGAACAGCAAATAGCTGTCTAATAAAAACTGAAGGACAGTGGGGGTGGGGGGGGTGGAAGCGCATCAGGTGTCTCAGTCTGGAAGGGCATCAAAAGGAGGCTGGGGCCTTCTGTAATGCTGCAGATGAGACAGTTGAGGGCTACTGAGGAGAACTGGCTTTTGAAGCAAACCTCTTGTCACACCCAGGCCCTCCTACTTCCTGGCTGTGGGAACTTAGACCTCTAAGCTGTCACCACTAAGCTTCTGTTGACTTGCCCCCAGGAAGGACATTAGGTGGCACGCGCTTCATACAGAACCTGGCACATGTTAAGACCACAATTCCCTTTAGCTTTTATCAAGCATGCTGAAAGTGGACGAAAGCAGTGGCTTAACGTTCCCGTTTCTCACAGGGAGCTGTGGCTGAGTCTGCCCACAGCACATTCGGTAAGCATTTGCCTTGTGCCAGGTGCTAGGCTTTCAGGAATCAAAGGCCCAGGCCCAGGCCCCTCTTTAAACACACATGAGAAGGATCAGATGGGAAATCATTCCCAGAACACCACTTCTTTGATGGTGACTTAAATGATGCCTGAGGAGTTAGAGGAGGTTGGCCTTTCCTGAAGAAGGAGGGGAAAGCCCCCAAATAGAAAATCTCTCAGGCCACACTTGGATTTTCTTTGCTGTTTGAAATTGAGTAGAGACGTGTCCTGTGTGGGCAGCAGGGCCTCTGCGGAGCCAAGGAGCCCTGACTTTGTGCCTAGATCTACTGAGGGGCCATGGGCTCGCAAAGTCTAGGAGAAAAGAGACCTGCATCTAGGCCAGAGTTTACTGGCTGATGGAAGAGCTGCCCAGTAAATCTTCGAGCAAACATAGCTTGAGAGAGGGAATTCAAGGCAGTTGATTCTGATCGTGTTCAGAAAACATTCCCCAGCTGATCCTCCTAAAACCAAAGGTATTTAAATACAACTCAGTCAAAGCGAGGCAGCTGTCCCAGAAGTCAGGGAAAGACTATTTGTTTCTTGTCGGTTTACTTGTTCTTCTGCTAAAGAAATCATCTGGAGGGGAAGACGACACAGCACCCAGACCCAGTGCTATGTGTGGGGGTGGAGTGGGGGTGGAGGTCCCACAGAGCAGCTGCAACAACAGAGCCAGGGTGACACTGCAGAACAGAGGACACTTTGAACTCACTAGTAAGAAAAAAGGATTGGAAGCTGGAGAAGGGGCAACTTCTTTCTAGGGTGGGGTATGACAGGTAGAGATATGACCCTGAGTGGTGTCATGCCACTTGAAAGAGACATTAGCAAGAGTCCTGCAAGCTGTGGTGACTCAGGCAACGGAAGTGACCTTTAAGAATAATGGCATGAACATCCCAATTATAGTCTTTTCTTTGACTGCTGCTAAATGCCTATCAGGAACCAACCAGGAGAAGCTGATCCCACACCAGGTGGATTAAAGAGACTAAGCAGGGATGGGAATTCCACCCTTGTGGTTGTTAGAGGAAACAGGAAGTACAGCTTTATTGTAATAGGGTCCCCAAAGGAGCTTTCTTATTCCAGCTGACAAGCCTAGCATGTGTCCCTTATTAGGATTTTCTTTTGGCACTTTCTATACTTCTTAACTGCACGAACTCTGAAATCCATGGTACAGATTTCTGGAGGTTCTCATCTTTTCTAAACTTCATTCCAACTGACTTAAAAAGGCTTTTGTGGAAGCTCAGGAGATGGCTGAGTTGGCAAAGCGCCCACTGTACAAGCATGAGAATCTGAGTTAAGATCGTCAGCACCCATGGAAAAAGACAGGCTGGGCACTGAAGGCCTATAATCTCAGCACTGCAGAGATAGAGACAGGTGCACTGGAGAGCAGTGACCAGAGAGGACAACTCCTCAAAGATTTTAGCATATGTTTGAGTCTATGGACATGTAGGTGCACTTGACTGATGTGTACATGTGTGTGGAGGCCAGAGGTTGACATGGCGGTTGGAGGGAAGCTCTTTTTTTTTTTAACTTCTCTTGACCTTATTTTTTGATAGAGTGCCTCATTGAACCTTGAGATTCAATCTTTCATGATTCTAAGGAACTCTTAATATAATGATGGAGTACTGGGTACTCCCATCATGGAATTCCTAATGCACATTTTAACTATGATTTGACCACCAAGCCATACTCATCTACCTATTCATTCATTCCATCAATGCTTACTCAACACTTAGCACCCACTAGACACCTGTGCAGATTCTGAGACAGGGTAAAGAGTTGAAGAAGTAATGAACTTGGTCTCAAGGCGCTGGCATATGTATGTATTCTTAACTGGAGCTGTTGTTTCCAGGGGAGATGCCATCAAAATATAAATAAGACAAATAGAATAGATATAATTTCATGAAGGGAAACAAGAACTGAAATAAAGATTAAAGGGAGACAGAGATGATTGCAATCTAAGGAAAGCTTCTTGAGGACTGGGGAATAGCATAAAATGGTGCAGCTGACTTGGAAAGCAAGCTAGTAACACGGCCCAGGATTGAATCTGTGAGTCCCTGGGGGGAATGCTGTCTACATGTCTACAAAGATATGTCATCTAGGATGTTCACAATGTCCATGCTTGTGATAGGAGGTAGCTAGGGGTATTGCTCAGGTGGACAACTGCCATGACTTACTCTAAAACATGAAGACACAGTGAATGGGGCACAGACAGCTTGGTTGGTTCTGAACTGTCATATTGAGTAGAAATGTGTGAAATAGAACATGGCTCAGTGAACTCTAAAACCATGAGAAACATTATGGTGGCCTCAGTGAGGATATATCTAGTGTTGGTGTTGTCTATGAGGAGACAGGAGTGAGAGTAAGGGTTGGGAAAAGGAAAGCAGGCCTGAAGAGTCCTGTCATTGGAGTACTGTACCCTGAGGAGAGTCAGTGGCTTCAGCCTGTGGTTCCTTGGGATGAAAACAAAGCCAAACAAAAGGCAAGATGGAGCTAACCAGAGTGATGATGGTGAATGATTGGAGGAGACGAAGGCCCTGGAAGTTCTTGAGTGGCTAAAGACTTCCATGATTGTTCCTTCAACATTAATGCTGAAGAGTAAGAGAAATGGGACAAAGGTGGGGACACAGGTAGGAGCTTGCTGATCAGGACTTTAGGAGAAGCCCCCTTCCCCGCCTCATCCCCCAGAAGGTATGAGGCCACTACAGAATGCCAAGAGAAGGGACAGTGGGGTTTTGTTGCATTCATAATACATCCTGTCCTGTGAGATAAAATGTGGCCAGGAGGGAGCAGAAAGAAACCAGACACCGCACTGACCAACTGCCTGTGTAAGCCTAGTGACATTGGTAGCCTGGCCCTGGAGAGCCACATGCTAGGAGGGAAGTGTCTGAATATAGTTTACACACAGACATATCTACACTCAATTGCCACTTGCAGAAACAACTCCACAAAGAAACACAACCCCAAACATACACACCCACACAAGCAAATTCCAATAAAAACACAATACATCCAAACATACACAGCCCTACAGCCATCCAAGCACAAATACCCTCACACAACAGGGACATACAATCCAGCACAAACATATCACCACAGACAAACACTCACATACAAACATATCCACACCACAAACATATTCACAGACAAATTCAAACATACAAACATGCCCACACACAGTCACCTCCACACAAACACACCCATGTAACCCAGCATAAACACACACCAACAGTCATCTCCCTACGAATACCCATACTACATATATATTCACCCACAAATACAGCCACACAAACACACTCCTACAGAAAGTCACTTAGATACCTCACAGTAACACCTATACAAACAAAGATACCCTCATCACAAACCATACACAAACACACAGCCACATAAGCACATTGTGTGGGTTGTATCGTCAACTTGACACGAATTAGAGTCATCCAGGAAAAGGAAACTTCACCTAAGAAAATGTTCCTTCCTGATTGGCCTTTGGGAAAGCCTATGGTGCATTTCTCCCCATTGATGATTGATGTGGGAGAGCCCAACTCAACTAGGGTAGTGCCACCCTGGGCTGAGCAAGCCATAGGAGCAAGCCAGTAAGCAGCACTCCTCCATGACCTCTACTCCAGTTCCTGCCTTAAGATTCTGTCCTGATTTCCTGCCCTCGCCTCTCTTATAATTTCTAAGATGAAATGACCTCTCCAAGTTGTTTTTGGTTAATGTTTTATACAGAAAAGGAAACTCTAAATAAGGCATACATCTACACTAACACACTACCACAAAATGCATTCAAACACCTATACACTCTTACACACAGGCATTCCTGGTCCATCATTTACTCATTGTATGACTTGGGACAAGTCACAACTCTGGTGACTCAGTTTCTTTATCTATAAATGATGTATAGCTTTGGGATCTATTTTTTAATTGCTTAGTCTATCTGTTCTCTGATACAGGTACATGCTTGCTGTCATCTTCCACACTAGCTGGGAGCCAGCTGTTGCTCTACTAATGTGCCCAGTAAAAATCCAGTGCTGAATTCCCTTCCAGCAGAATCCTTTCTGATAAGGATCAGCTGAGGATCTTGTTGCCTGCCCAGCCTCCACCCTTCACTGATCGAACACTCTGAACTCCCAAGTTGTTGAAGCATGAGGTAATGCTTTTCATAAACTCCAGAGTATGTGCATAGCCCAATGCCATCCAAAGAAACAAGAGTCTTCACTGTAAACAGTGCTGGAAACTCTAATACAGTCCCAGTGCTTTCAAAACCTGTCCACTATGTCAATGAGGCTATCTTTCTAGCCCTCTTAAGAGGCCAAGAAGAGCCTAGTAACCTGGTAGTAACTGGTGAAGCTTCCAGTTATGCTGACACATGACACACTCTTTAGGTGTCTGTGGTCCGGAACCCTGCTTCCCACTTGCTGGATAGGATAGTAAGTGTTAGGTTTCTTTATCCCTCTTGCTCCTCTTCTGTCCACACTCACGATTCCTAGAACAGCCTTTTATTTTAAAAACACAGCCCATCAACACTTTCACAAGAGGTTCAGAAAACCAGCAGAACAAACCTTGGTCCTCTCTGTTAGTGCATTTTGAAAGGAGGGCTTTCAATCTGAATGATTGCTAACCTGTTGATTGACAGGGAGGAAATGCATGTGTCAGAAGTCTATGAGCTAAACCTAAGTGATCTTTAGTTAACCAACACTTTCCCCTTCCCTTTGCCCTCAGAAGTGCTCAGGTTGTCCTGCGCAGGCCACTTCCTTGGTCCTGCCTCAGTCTCTCACACCATCTCCTTCTCTTTCCAATATTGTAGTAATCCACTCCCCACAGGCTCCATCCATACTTCTTTATTTTTGCCTGTGGCTTCTCCAACACCTATCATGACTAGGTGTGAGTAGTCCAGAAATAAAGTGGACCCCAGGGAGAACTGAGCCTCTGGATAAATAACTGTTCATCTCTGCCTTTCATTTAGCCATTCTTATGAGCACACTACCTGGCTCTCCAGATATCTGCTGAGATCAAGGCCCAGTCACCCACAAGTGACTAATCCCAGCATTCACCCTGCATCTACTTTCCTGCATTTGCTTTCTTTATGTACCCTCTCTTGTTCCCTGGATTGACTTACATACTATCTCTTTCTGAGGTGGGGAGGGCAGGATTCAGCTTACAACAGCGCCAGCACCCAATATGCTGCCACCCGGCTGCTTAATTTGATGCTGTGCAAGGGAGGGTTGGCATGGTGACATGTTATGATGTTTTTTAAAAAATGGAAATTTGTTATTTATTACTTTTATATGCCTTTAATTGAAGTGGAGTTATGTCACTTTTCCTCCTCCTACCCTTCCAAGATATCCTTCCTCCTACCCCTCCCATGTCCTCTCACTCTCAAGTTGATAATCAATTTTTCTTTGATTATGATTGCTGTACACACAGACACACATAGACACACACACATATTTATATATAATGTGTGTGTTGTGTGTGACAGATGCATAAAAATATAACCTATGGAGCTCACTTTTATTGTTCATGGCTGACCACTCTGCATTGGACAACCTATAAGGAGGCTGGGAGAGGTTAGTCCTCTTTCCCCTTAGCAGTTCCTTATCCAAGAGTAGAACCATACCTTCTGTATGTCCATCCATATTGCCATTCTTCTGCTCTTGTTTATATGGCCATTTCTAGAAGAGACTTTCACAACAGGGTTCCTAATATTCTGGTCCACAATCCTTCTGCCCCCTCTTCCACAATGTTTCCTGAACTAAAGATACAGAGATTGTGATATAGATCTATTCATTGAGGCTGGGCTCACCATGACTTGTTGTGTCCAAGTGTGGCTTTCCTTGGGGGTCTTCATTTGCTGTAAAGAAAGGCTTCTCCAATGTAGGGTTGTAACTACACTTATCTTTGAGTTTAAGGATAACATTCAGAATATAATAAAGAATTATGCTGGTCTAGTCAAGTGGTGATAGTAGATTCTTTCTAACGTCCATAACCCTAGTAGGCCTGGGAATCTGGCTGAGTTTTCAGTACCAAGCATGATGTCCCTCCTGTTGAATGGGGCTTAAGTGAAGTTAGACAGTTATAGGTTACCACCAACATGTGGGTACCACTTATTGCCTATTGCTGTGCTGGTCACTGCTTCATCGATATAGCAGCTGGGTAGGACTGTTGAATTGCTCTCCTCCCTTGGCAGCTTCAATAGTATTTTCTGATTTCACGGTGGTTAGACTGCAGGAAAAAGGTTTCCATGTCTAATCCAGTTCAAATCATCTAAGTTTTGTGTCCTAAGTGTGTGGTGTCTTCCTCATGAAAGGCCCACCTTCACCCCATGAAAGGCCACCAAGGGATAACTTGGCAGGCTATATTGTTTTGGGAATCACTTGGCCTACTTTGACCAACCATTTGAAAGGAAGTTACTCATGCCTGGTACTGGTTTTTGTTATTCTATTGTTCATGTGTATGTGCGTGTGCGTGTGCGTGTGCGTGTGCGTGTGTGTGTGTGTGTGTGTGTGTGTGTGTGTGTGTGTGTACATACATTTTGGACAAATATAAAATAATAGTATTTCTTGAGGCTTTGTCAAATAACCTTGGTGTTATTTGTAAATAGTCAACACAAATCAAGTTGTTAGAAATTTAACACAACTAAAATGTATCATACCTTGACTAGTGGCTAGTGCAGTGGCAAACTTTAGGGAATGACTCCTCCTTGAGAGGACAGACTTATGTATAGGTCTACAATGTACCACCAGTTCTTGTAAGAAAGAACATAAGAATTACTCTGAACATGACAGGTGCCTAGGATAAAGGTGCACTAAGATTCAAAGAAATGAGCTATCTGAATTCATACTCTACTCCATTACTTCTGAGCTGGATAAATTACACAAGTCCATCAAGCCTCAGTTTTCTCTGTTGCATGCATAAAACTTTGAATTATTGTGCATACTGAATGGAAAAAGTATTTAATAGTCTTGTTATGGTGGCTGACATGTACCAGGTGTACAATCTCAGCTCGTGTGAGTTGGTTCCCAGGTGATGTGTCAACGCTCTGGGGGTGTTAACTTTGGATGAGAGGAGGATGCAGAGCATGGAACTTGAAGCAGTGCAGTAACCCTTGAATCCTGTCTCTTGACCTGATATTGAGAATGGAAAATGAAAGATTTTGCTGAAAAGAAGGTAACTGACTATTTCAACAAATGTTAAATTTCTGGCCACTTTGAAATTCAAGCAATTTATGTCTTCTTATGTGTTCTTAAAGTATTACATTATATTTACACATTTAGATGACTTCTGTAGGATGACAAATGTGTTTTTAAGTACTGGATATAATTTTAACTTAAAAAAAAATTGACATTCCCATACATTTTGTACCACATTTTGACTAGTTCTGTTTTAACAGATGCCTCTTTCTCTTTCATTATCTTTGTCTGTCAAAAATTTCTATACCCCCACCTTTTAAAATGCATAGCTATTTCCAAGGTATCTCTGAGAAATTATTTAATAGCCATTTACTCAGCAATACTTACTGAGATTTGGGCATGGCAGTACATGCCCACAATCTCACCATTCAAGAGATGGAGGCAAGGGAATCAATAGCTCAACAACAGCCTTAACTACATAGTAAGTTGAGGCCAGCTTGAGCCACAGTGACACTCTATCAACTGAAAAAAAGAAGATGTGGAGATGTTCTAGTTTGCTTCTCTGTGGCTGTGATAAAAACGCACGCCTTTAATCCCAGCACTGGGGAGGCAGAGGCAGGTGGATCTCTGTGAGTTAGAGGCCAACCTGGACTACAGAGCAAGTTGCAGAACAGCTAGGGCTATTACACAGTGAAACCCTGCCTCAAAGCAAAACAAACAAACAAAGCCACAATTACAAAAAACAACGTGGGGAGGGGAGGTTTATTTCATCTTCCAGTTAGAGGTAGTAATTCCCACTGAGAGAAGTCAGGGCAGGAATTCATGACATGAAGAGGGGGCAGGAACAGAAGCAGAACCCATGGAGAAATGCTGCTTGCTGGGTTGCTCCTTCAGCCTGCTTTCTTACACAGGCCAGGACTATTCTGCAGTCCCACATCGATCAACAAACAAGACAATTCTCCATAGACAGGCCACAGGCCAGTTTTATCCGAGCAGTTCCTCGACTGAGTTTCCTCCTTCTCAGGTGACACTGGGCAATGTCAAGTTGACAAACAAAACTAGCATGGAGCAGGGGTGGAAAAGGGAGGGGATCCCAAGTCCTAAGTTGAAGAATGGAGAGGGATATATGACTAATGAAAGAACATGAATAGATTTAAGCTGTAGAGCTGATAAATGCTGATTAATTCCCTCATCAAGAAAGCAGATGTAGCGACAGCGGAGACCATCTGGACATACCCTCACATCTCTCCACTGTCCTTTCCCCCTGTACCTACCCCTGGGTGTTTGGCTTTCTCCCCGTCTCACTAAGACTGTGGTTTTCTCTGAAAGCAGCTTTACATTTCAGCAGCATGAGCAGAGGTTGGAGAATCTCCCTTTGCTTCTGCCTTCTGCAATGGCTATACTCTATTCAAGCCCACTATTCTTCCTAGGTGATTGAAAAGATATTTTCAGCTAGTCTCAGTACTTGGCAAAAAGAACAGAGTAATTAGGGACAGGCAGATAAATAGGCATATACTCTCATGAACGGCCTGCGGGGCACGTGACAGTGTCCTTTTTGCTCCAGGGAACTGGGGGTGGCCTGGAGTTCTGTTCCTATACAAAGTCTATGACTGGCTTTTTAAAGACTCCTGTGCCTCCTGAAATGAAACAGTGAGGCCCTACAAATAGATTATTTGCCTTCAGACAAATAGTTTGTTGTGTCATTTGTAGGTGTAGAGAGGTTTATTATCTCATAATTTTATCAACTAGTGATATGTGAGCAAATGTTTTAATAAGGTTGCTAATTCCATTGCACTGGTTTGTGTTTAATAGCCTTTATAGATGAAATAAAATTATTATCTCTTAGTTACTCTCCAATTTGCTACAGACTTAATGAGAGATTTTTCTAGAAGCCTATTATTTCCCTTACCTCCCTACTTCCTCAATGAACAGTGGTTGCCATAGCACTATATTGTGTTCAGAACAATGTTACTGATTCACAACTTGCTATCTGGAGTAAGAAAGACTGATATTAGAGCCACCTGAGCCATCTAGGGAAGTTTAGAAAAGTTCCTTTACCTGGCCATGCCTGTAAAATGAGATCATGATTGTCCCTCATTCTACTGTTTCTGAATCTTGGATGAGGTAATTAATGTATGCTTGGTAGGGAGAACAGGCTAAATAAATACACTGAATTCCTATTAATTACATAGTGTTGTGGAATATTTGTTTACCCTGCCTCCACCTAAGGTGCCTTCTGATTGGTTTAATAGAGTTCTAAATGGCCAATAGCTACATAGGAGAGAATAGATGGGACTTCCAGGCAGAGAGGGAAAAAAATTGGAAGAATTTAGGTGCAATTTTGTCAGCAGACTCAGAGAAAGTCAGATGTGACATATTAAGAAGAGGTAATTGAGACGTGTGGTAGAATTCAGATTTTTTAAAAAATATATGGCTTAATTAATTGTAAGAGCTAACTGGAAGAAACCTAAGAAAAGACCAAGATTTCATAATTAATAATAAATCTCAGGATCACTATTTGAGGACTGGTGGTCCAAAGATAACCCGACAAGAAAACTTGGTACAATATAGTGTACGACATAGGCCATATAAAGTTTTGGTGGATTAAAGTCACTTATTATCTCACAGAAGGTCAGGAATATACATGGAATTCTATTGGTCTCTGCCTCCAAATCTCTGTAATCAGGGTGTTGACTGGGCTACAGGCTTACCTGAATGCTTGACTCAGGGTGGATCTACTTGGAAGTCACTTGAGTGGCAGTTGCTAAGATTCTGTTCTTGGTGACCTGCTGAATTAAGGCCTCTTTCTACCTGGCTGGTATCTGGAGGTCTTCTCCAGTTCCTGAACATGAAAATTTCTCTGTGTTACAACTCAAACATGGCAGCTCACCTCCCTGGGAGTGGAGCAAGTTCAGGTAAGAGAAAGCAAGCAACGCAGAAGACACAGTCCTTTTATTACAAATCTCAGAGAAGGCATTCCATCATTACCTTATAATCTAAGAAGCAAGTCACATTAAAGGGAACAGCATAATACTCAGGTGTAAATACCAGGAAGTCCTGTTCACTGCAATCCACTTTAGAATCTCTGTTTACAACTGAGATTATTAATTCAGTGAAAGACACTTAACATTAAGTAGGATCATTTACTGCAAAGTCTTTATGTGACAATATGTCTTTGTTCTTCTTTATCTTAATAAGTCTATATGTGTTGTATATGACACTTTGCAGCCTAAGTCTTTTGTTTTAGTTTGTATGTCTTAGACAGGGCCTGACCTGGATCTTGCTGTGTAGACCAAGCTGAGCTTGAACTTTTAGAACTTTTGCCTCTATATTCTGAGTTAGGGGGTTACAGATATATGCCATTGCACATGGCCTCTTGTCTTTTTTAGAGATCCATGCCCCATCACTTGCCACCATGTTTTTTATTATCTTCTACTCACCCCTGTTGTTGGGCTCAAATATTTCTTGCTTATGAGACCGCCCACGTATTCCCCCCTTGGAATTCTAATAACATGACTGTAGATTTTGTTCTTCAAAGACATGATGGTATTTGTTCCAATTCCTAATTTAATAAAAGTCAAAGCATAAAATTAGTTGCATCTTTATATCCATTTCAAAGCAGAACAAGGGAATTTTGAGTATGTCGCTGAGGAGGTTGTAGGTTTGAGACCGAAATAATGCTGGGAGCTGGTACCATGCACGCACGCTTTCTTCTCCATGTTTGGATGAGCAGCTTCTCTTTCCTGTTTGTTCTCACCATTTCCATCCTCCAAAGCCATGCTTGGATTATACAGTTTTTAGTAAGTGCATCTTTAAGCCTTTTGAAACATATTCCAGCCTTAAGCTTCCCATCTCTTCTCTACATAACATTTTAGAAATATCTCTTTTAGAACATCAGCTGCTGGGAGGGTGGCTTGCTTAGTAAACTGTTTGTCTTACAGGGTCTAAGTTCAGCTTGACAGAATGCATACTAAACAATCATTTTGGTGATAAGCTCCTATAATCCCAGCATGACAGAAGTAGAGGAGGCAAACCCTTGGGCTCACTGGCTGGCCAGCCTAGGCTATTTGGCAAATTTCAGTCCAATGAGAGACCTTGTCTCGAATGTATGTGTGAACAGTGCCAGAGGAACAACAGCCAAGGTGATCCTCTGGTCTCCACATGTATTCTACATGTGTACAAGCACACATCAAACATGAATAGATAATTTGCTATAGATATCGAGATAATAGACCTATAGTAGGGGGTCCCTGTGTCTATCTTCAGAAGCAAGCTGGAATTGGGATCAAACTCCAGTGATATTATTGCCTGCTTCACTCTGCACTACCTGGCTGCAAATATACCAAGGCAACAGACTCCTTAAGTACTTTTTGCAGTCAGCCCTCTGGGCTCTGACAGACAGCTGCTTCAAAAGCATGAAGAAAACATGGGATTTTTCCATGCTTCGAAATTGTTTGAAAACCAATACTGAGTCAAAAATGCTTCCCTAAGGAGCATTTACCAGCAATCCTTGCCGTCTCTGTCAATCACTTGCAGAGCTTTCTCTCTGCATCTTCCTTGCAGCAAGATATTTGGTTGTGACAGGCCACTAGTTTTGCTTTCACGGGTGCTCTGCTACCTTGGGTTTGCTATAGTGTATGACATATCTGTCTTTCAGTGGCAGATTTTGACCTCCCATGTATTCAAGCCTTTCTGTGAGCTACACAATACAGAATGGAAGTACAAACCTGCTCCCCCACCCCTTTTCTTTTTCTCTCTCTCCGATGCCTGCCTTTCTTGGAGATGACACTTTGAGAACGTTATATGATCCCAATAAACTATGCATCACAATATCTTAACATATACCCACTATAAGTGTAGACCCCAAATCCAGTCTAGACCCATCTAGATAATAAATTACAAGGTTAGAGGCAGGCAAAGATTTAAGTGAAGCCAAACAGAATTGTCCTGGATTGATGTGCAGCTGTTGAGAAAAAATAATTGTTTGTTAAGTTGAGCATAATTGCATCTGCCATTGGAAGGTTCTTCCTCCCTGTCAGCAGAGAGATATGGGCTCTAGAAAACAGCCAGTAGGAAAGCAGGTCTGAGGGCCAGAGACCTCATCCATTGCTTGAGCCCCTGATTCCTTTAGTACCCAATACAATTCCTGGATATGTAAGCTAATATACTGAGTTTAGTCCAAAGTCCTGATTTATATAGAAGTCAGGGACAGAAAATTGGTTTCAACTTGGGCACAAACCACAAAGTTTGACAAGTAGAACACAGATTTGCATTTCAGATAAACAATGGATAACATTTAGTATAATATATATGTATATATGTGTTAGTATAATTTATTAATGTTTTATCTATTACATGGGACATACATAATAATTTTTTCCTTGTCTATTTATTGTGAAGCCAAGTGCAGAGCTCAGTAGGAGTGCTTGCTTGTTGATTAATGGTATCTGTTGTGAGCGTGAAGTAAAGCAAGGTAGCATGAGTTCCATATATAAACCATTCCTGGTTTACCCCATGTTTAGAGATGTTTTGTTTTGTTCCATTTTTTTTGGTAGCCTTGGGTAACACAATTTATTTGAATAATAATATAAATACAGGTGGCTGCCATTTACTGGGTGTCTTTAACTATGAGAATCACATGCATTATCTTATTTAAATCTCATGACTATATTTGTTGGTGACAATTCATGATGGAGACCCAGAGGAGTTAAGTCCTCATAGATGACTAAATTGGGGTTCAGACCCATGCCTTTATGCCACTAACATTCGCTTTTGTTTCAATTTGCAGGAGGCAAATATCATCCTGACAGCTACCTGTTGCAATCATCTTAAAATGCTATTCTATAAATTGCTATATAAACACATAAAAACCCAGTTCTTGGCCAAAAATGGCAAACTGCCCTTTAACGACAGTAAGAAACAATTTGGAGAGAAATTGAAGTCTTATGCTAGATAGTGTTTGGACAAACAGGTTTCAACGGTTGACACTACAAGAGCACCAGTGGCAGGGGGTGGGGGGCTGATTTTAGGCTATACGTGACTACATACAACCTGCCTTGTGACAAGTTTCAGGGGAGATTAGCTTTACATGTACCAGGAGGGCCTGATAAGCTCTTCATGTAGTTTAGAGCAGACTATGCAGAACAGAGTTGAGTGGGTGGTCCTTGGTTACCTTCATAAAGGGCTTTTATGCTTTGGTAGATGTTACAATGTTGTAGTTTGAAAATGTCCCCCTCAAATTCATGTGTTTGAACACCTGTGCCACCAACTTGTGGTGCTGGGAGGCCCTAGGACCTTAAGGAGGTGAGGCATGACTTGTGGAAGCAGGTCACGAGGGGACAGGCTTATGAGTTATAGCCTGGAGCATTCTAAGCCTCCGTCTGCCTCCTGGGTGCTGCTACAATATGACCAGCCACAAGCTCAACATCACAAGCAGAGGCCCAGCCACCAGGTCTCCCCTGCCATGGGACTGTGAAATAGATAAGTTCTTCTTCCACCGAATTTCATCCTAACCCATGTGTTTTGTGGCAGCAATGAGAAAAATAACTAATAAAGGATGATTTGGCAAGAAGACGGCCCCTTCATGGTAGTTGAAATATGAGTTAATGAATTTATCTTCATTATGAACTATTCAGACTCTAGTCTTCTACTATAACAGTGCAAAATGACTAACACATGGGAGAATAGGGCATGTATTAAAAAATAATTTCTATGCTTAATATTTCTAAAGTTCAGCTATAAGGCAGGAAGGTAGTATATGTCTAAAACACAGGGAGGGAGCAGAATGACCTCCTACTCCTTAAGAACAAAAGATACGAATGTAGTTGAAGGAAAAATTGCATGGTCTGGGCACAGGTAATGTAATTTCAGACCCAGTGGGACAGAGAGGTATAGAATGTTATTACTTCCACCTTTAAGCTCTGCCCAGCATGTGTGTGGAGCCTGGAGGCATGGGCAACCATTGTCAACCCTTGGCCAGAGTATTTTCACCCTTTGAAAGATCTGATCAACATTTGTAAGACCAGAATTACCTTAGGAGATTTCCTTTGTGGACATATTGAGCAGAGTGTCAGATGCTATGAGGGTGAGAGACGGTCCTTTTACTATACTTGGAAGGCTTCATAGGAGAAATAGAGGTTCATGCTAGCAATGCATGAACCATTTGGATGGAAAAACAGAGGCATCTTTCAGATCTATGGCCCAATAAGGCTGAAGCACTCAATTTGCAAGCATGGTTATTAACCCCCAAAAAAGGATAGAATGAAATAGAATTTGTGAGGGAGGGGGAAGAGGCTTAAGTAACCTTAACAGCGACAAGAGAATATAGATTCTGGATGGAGGTGATTCCCATGTGATAAATGATGTCAAAGGAGGAAGATGTGGTCTTTGATCTTAGCTAATCTTGGAAGAACTGCCCTTCTCATCCCCCTTATAGATCCAGCCCTAAACTCTCTTCTTTGTGACAACTGGAGTATTCTTTCTTGTCAGGTGCCCGGAATCCCCAGATCACATCCCTTTCCTTTTGCCTTGCTCCAAGGGATCACAGTCATGTTTGGGTGTTCTATTTTAAGCCTGATCAATGTGGCCAGAGAGCAGAAGGTACCATTGACACTGTCCGGCATCACAGCCTGCCCCTGGGGGACATTTATTGTATTTCTATGAGCCTTATAAATGGAATGAATATTTCATTGTGCTAGTTCCCCGGCACCCTTCATCCTTATTATTAAACTCTAATTTTCTTACATGCTCTATATCCTCCAATATGGCTTAACCCTGGCACCTGCAGACTTATCAGCTTCACACAAAAGACATTTCTTGGAAAGAAAAAAGGAGAAACTTAAATCAGTCAATAAACTATTGCATTCAGAGAAGAACTGGATCTTGCAAGCTTAAAAGGAATATTGGCATACACAGTGGTGTGGAGAGTTAATGAGTGGGACATTTATCAGTGCAAGTGTGAGACATGAACACAAAATCACATTCCTTAGGATTCCTCTAGCAAATATTATCCCTTTTCAAAATGACCCACTGGCTTGCTATAGCTGATAGAATCAAGTCTAAACCCATAGTTGGACATCTCAGGTTCTCTGAGTACACCATTCAGTTCCATTTCCTTCATCTTCTTTTTAAGAAGAACACCAACAGCTCTCCTTTAGTGATTTCCTGAACAGGTCTCTTGGCCAGTCCCCAGTCCTGGAGTTACTGGGAATTTGAATTCATGTCCTTATCCCTGAATAGCCAACATTCATATTCACTAAGCCATCTCCAAGTTCCTTTATTGGTCATTTCTGCATCTACTCACTTTCCTCATCATACTATAGCATCCTGATGGTAAGCATCCACATCAGGGTCTACCCAGTGATACCTGATGTTAGTGTCAACATATCACAGGCTATGATAAAAGGGTTTTTTAATAAAGGAGCACATGAACAGTTTTAGAAGACTTGGGTACAGATTTCACTCCTCTCTTCTGCATGCCTTGATAGTATAGCACACAGCTCTGAGAAGTCAACTCTAAAAAGCACCATCTATGTTAGTCTTTGATGAGGGATGCTGTGAATATATGTTTCTCTTATTGGTTGATGAAGAAAGCTGTTTCAGCCAATGGACAGGCAGGATTTAGCCAGGTGGGAAATCCAAACAGGGACAGAGAAAGGTATTAGGCAGAGTCATGGAAATGCGATGTAGCTGCCAAGGAAGCAAGAGATCCAGACATCACCAGTAAACCAAGATCATGTGGAAATACACAGATTAATAGAAATGGGTTAATAATTAAGAGAGAGCTAGCCAATAAGAAGCCTGAGCAATAGGCCAAAGAGCTTATAATTAATATAAGGCTCTGTGTGTTTATTTGGAGCTGATTTGCTGTGGGACCAGGCAGGAGAGAAACTTCCATCTACAAATCTTCTGATAGCTGCCATGGGAATATACCCCTCAACATTCCTCATTAACAAGCTCTACAGCAGGGCCAGGTAGCTTCCTCAATGCACAGGGAAAGAAGATTAAAATTTTCAGCTCTGACTTATTTCTCTGTACCAAGCATAAAATATTCTAAAAACATTATTCCTGGGTACCAAATACCATCATAGAAGACATTCTGGATGTTTTGGATCAGAAGTGGGAATCAGGATAGACAGTGTTCCAGGAAATGGAAAGAAAAGGATCAGCAGATTGGATAGCCTTGAGTTGTCCTCTGCAAGACTTTGTCCCTTATATCTAATCAAGGTCACACCCATGCCACAGTTCTAGCCAATTCTTCTGCAAATGGACACTTTACTAGAAGGGAACCATAGGAAGAGTTGAGACTTCTCCATTGTCAATGTGTTGCTGTTGTTGTAACCTGGACATAAAGTAAATAATCTGTAGAGTACCCTAGAAGCATCTTGGCCAAATGGGAAGACCCAAATTTCTATTAAACCACAAGTAAGTGCTTGACTCAGTTTTAGGCTTTCTTTACATCCCAAACCACCTGAGTTCCCCATTCACAGAGGACTTTCGTAATACCAGTCTAATATGGGAGATGTAAATCAAGTATATCCCATGTTCAAGGTCACAAAAAGCAATGTGGTCCCTTTGGTCCTATCAAGATTACAACCTTTTAAAGAAGCCCCATTAAAGGCATCATCAGTGCCTTTCTCCCATTGGTCCTTCCCATTGTAATTGACTTACTCGCCATCAGTCTGGTACCGGAGATGGAGTTAAATTAGTACTTAATGTGTTCTAAAATGCTCTGCTGTGGGTTAGACCATGGTGCCCAGTCTTGATTTAAATAGAAAATTGGATCACCATTTGCCAGCCTAGTGATTTGTGCTTTGGCAGCCTTTGCCTTTGTACAACCAAACCAGTAGTCTTCCTTGACTCAGTAATCGGCCTTACTGTCTAGAGCCATCAGAGCTTTCTTACATGTTGAATTAATGTAGAGAAACAGAATAGTTGATGGTTTCATTTGTTGTACCATTAATGAAACATAAAACAGATGTGTGAAGCACCATCTTAGTAATAGAAACTGCACTGCAAATTATTTATCTGCAGAAATCATGTCCGGCACAGAAGCCAGGAACTGAAGTCGTTTTTCTCTTGACAGTACTAGGTCAAACTATATTAACAAACCTATTAAGCATAAAGTCTCCTGCTGCAGTTAAATATAAACTACAGTTTGTCCTCTCCATCCAGTACAGCATTAAGATCTTATAAAACTCAACAGTGCTTTGGACACACTTCTGTGTGATTTTCACTTTCTGTCGTTTTGTTCCTGGTACTGCCCCAGTAATTCACTAAAAGAGGGGATCATGAGGGAAACATACACATCATTTTAAACTCTCCTGGTGAAGACCATACTGGCAATGAAGTGTTTGTAGGAGGAGATAAAGTCAGACAAACTTGGCAGCTGCCTCTGGTACTAAGGGGACGTGTCCATCACCTTGGCTTTTGTGCTTTAATATCCAAAGGGAAACATGGCATACTAACTCAAGAGGGGATATAAAACAGCCCTCTAAAGAAAGGTCTGGCAGTGCTACAAGGCAGGGCTGTAAATGGCAATTTTTTCCTTAACTTGGAGCCTTAAGGAAGCTGGAAAGATCAAGCAGACGAGTTAAGCTCTGCTTTTGGACAGTGACATTCATTATCACCAAGGAAGCCAAGGAGAGAAGCAGGGATAGAGGGCCAACATGGCTCAGGGCTCTCAGGTTGTTCTTAAACCACAACTTTTTGGAAGCCTTCCCACTCCGTGTTCTTTAGTAGCCATGCAGGGCATTATTGGATATTGAGTGAAAAGGTATGGGGATATTTTCCAGGCACTATGCCTAACTTGGCTGAGCTCTCTTTTCCTTGGAGTCCAGGGAACTCACTCTGAAACTGTACCTCTCTACAGTCTTGTCTCAAGAATGGCGATTCCTAACAACCTCCACAGATGTGCACAAGCAGGGAACCCACAGGTGCTAGCCTTAACCCGTGTACCATGCACCCTGTTTCTGTGTTTGCTCTGACACATTCACTCAAGAGCACCCCTTCATGGTGTTTTGTGCCAGCAGGAGGTATTGACCTTAGGCCACTTGACTGCAGTTTGCATGTTTTGAGAAGATGCCCTCTTTAGTAGACTAGGATGTAGTAAACACTGGCTCCCAAAGTGTGTGTTGAGAACACATTTCATGGAATCTGTATATATGACAGTAACCCACAAAACAGACAGCGAATGAATGGATGGATTACTGAGCATCTTTTGGGAAGAGGTCTTTTCTCCATATGCCTCTCACCTTGAAACAGCAGTTCTTAATATGTGTGTCTCAACCCCTTTGGAGTGGGCGTCGCATAGCAAATTCCTGAATATAAGATATTTATATTATGATTCACAATAATAACAAAGTTATAGTTATGAAGTGGCTACAAAATACTTTTATGATTTGGAGTCATTACAACAGGAAGAGCTGTACTCGAGAGTTGCATCATTAGGACGGTGGAGAGCCACTGCCTTAAACTTGAAGGGGCAAGAAATTTCTTGGAAAAGCTTCAGAGCTAGTCTGGTGCCTGAAATCTCAAATCTTGGCCTTTTGTGTGCAGTTCAGGGACCTACATGTCTATAATTATGCCCAGGGGCTCTGACACATGAGCATTCCAGGGCTAGGAGCCCTCCCCAAGGAAACATTTATGATATTTCCCCTCTACACTGGTCATCATCTCAAGTATTCCAAGCTGGTGAATAATTTGGGTTTTAAATAGTTTGGCTTGGAGAGTGAAGTTCATGCCTGCATTCATTTAATAAAGAATCATGGAATGTCTTTTATATGTTGGGCAGTGAGACCCAAAAAGACTAAACCCCTTTGCTTCAGAAACTCACAGTCAAATGTGGAAATAAGATGTAAAGATACAAAAGCAAATTGTTATGATTTAAAATGGCCCAGGCTCAAGTAGAGTAGAATATGACCCACTTATCGACAAGGTGGTCTAGAAAGAGATGCATGGAATTATAGAAAGGGTGGGCGCTTGAGTGGGACTTAAAACATATGGGTGATGGGTATGCTTCTGCTGTTTTTTTTTTTTTTTAAGAAAAGAAGACAAATGAAGAAAAGGACAGAGGAGTAACATGGGGAGGAGGAATGGGGAGGAAGGAGGGGAAAAGAATAAAATAAGGAAAAAATGACAGGGATGGAGAAAGGGGAGAAATAAGGAAAAAACAAACACAAAAAGGGATAGGAGGGAGGGTAGGAATAGAGAAGAGATACAGGAAAGAAGAGAAGCGGAAAGGAAGAGAGAAGGCAAAAAAGAAGGGAAGGAGGAGAGAGTGAGGAGGAAGAAAGGGAGGAGGGAGTCACTGCTAAGTGTTGTTAGGACCGAGTCTGGTTCCCAGTGTCCACTGCTCACTTGTCTGGTATCATTACCTTTCCTTTATGACTGTTTCCATTGTTAAGTAATTACACATGAGAGCCTACAACAGATGGTAAATAATTACATTTTACCAATTGTCCAAGCCCATGTTTTCATTATCAACGATAATTAATGATCCAGGCAATGACACTAGCTGTGCCGTACAGCCTGGAATTTTCTGTACACCAGATGAAGGAAGAGGAAGCTAAGGGAACAAGAGGGGATGTGGTGGGGTAGAATGGGATTGGAATCCGCTGTGAAGGCAAATGCCTGGGAGTCTCTTTCTGGGTTCTTCTCACTGCCCTCCAATTTGTCAGCCACCCAGAGTAGATCAGAGACTATAATCAAAGTGCTTTATAACCTATCTATTCTCGTAGTTCATAGACATCCCACAGTCTCTACCCAATCGCCTAAGGGGGGGGGGGGGATATGGTCATGTAAATTTTAAAATCCAGACTTTTGCAAACATACAAGCCTCCTCATCAAATGTACCACACTACTTGAGACAATAGTGTTTTGGGGGCAGCAGGTCACTGCTGTCTTTAAAAGGGGAAAATGCAGGCTAGAGGGGAGGGGGAGGGATGTTTTGATTTCTCTGGCTGCTGAACTCCTTGGTACATGACTCCCTGCAAGGCTGGATCAAAGACACTTTGGTTAGGGAGACCTTAGGCCAGAAGGGCCAACCAAAGGTTTTAGGGCTGGGGCTCAGCTGGCCCCTTTTTACCTAGGGTCCCTTTCTCATTACTAAGTTACAAAGTTGAACAAATGGGAAGGTAGAGACTCTTCAAAATCATTACAACACAAGAGAGGGATTTGCCAGTTATTGAACCATGAAAAACGGTCTGGAATCACCTTTCTCACACACCACTGGTGTCTCAATGCACCAGGTGAGCTGAAAAAAGATTCCTCCCTGCCTGCAGAGTAGAGGCTGAATGGTTCCACTGCTGGAAAATCCTTTATTCTCCAACTGTGTGCCTCTTACCGGGAGATCATCTTTTCTAAAATGATGCTCTGCAATTTCTCTCTTTGTTCCCTTTGACCTGTAATCTCAGAGGAAGGCAGAGCACCAGCCTGACAGCCTACCCACAGCTGTGCAAGCCAGGAGCCTCCCTGAGAGCCAGCCCTCCCTCCTCTGAAGGGAGGCCTGGTAGGGCTATATATTCCCACCTCCACCAGCCCCAGCGCCCCAGCCTGAGATCAGGTTCCTTTTACAGAAGCAGTGAAGGGGATGTGAGACCTCTGAGTTTAATAGGGTTCCTAGAGTTTGTGGGAGGAGAAGCTTGTTTTTCTTTCCTGGTTCTTGGAACTCACCAGACCAGACTGGTAGAAGGCAGGGTGGGAGACAAGGCCTCACTCCAAGTGCTTCTGTCTTTTCTCTTGAAAATTCTAGAAAAGTTAAGAATCAGAGAAAGTTGGTAGCCTTGCTTAGAAAATAAAGATTGCACTCTGCTCCCAAAAGTAGCATTTTCTTTTCCCTTTTAAAAGAAATTTTGATTATCATGTATTAATTGTTCATATTAATGGCCTCAGTGTAATACGTCCATACACACATACAGCATGTAGTATTCAAATCCAACCTCTCTTAACCATTTGCCCATCATCACCAACCTCTGATTCTTCTATTCATGGTCCCCTTCTGTGTTCTGCCCATGTCCTGGAGATGTTGGCCTCATAGATCTCATTTACACTGGATCTTCAAATGCCCATTCCGAGTTAGGCCCTGACTTCACCTAGAGAGACTTGTGATGGCACCAAACGGCTGGCAGGGATCAACATGGGAGAGTATGTCCTTCAACTTAAGAAATGGAAACGTGACCCTTGTGGGGCAGTTGGTGGTTTAGATAGAAGGCATACATTTAGGATAAACTTAAGGGGTACAAGACAGGAAACAGGGAGGTACAGAAGAGTCTGTAGCATAGTTCAGGAGAGCATCAGGAATCACATATGCCTCACTTTCTCCTTGCAAGAAAATAAAACCTCAGTGTCACTCTCTTCCCAAAATGTTCCTATTTGAGTGAAAACTCCCCAAGTTCTCTAACCAAAAGTGTAGTGATCTTGCCATTCTCCATTCCCTGCCATGCCATCTAACGTTGCTATGACTTGTCTACTTCACCTGCTATACACTTCTCTGGCCTTGCCCTCCACTCCATCCTTAGTGTTCCTTTTCTTCCCCCCTTAGTTAGACTCTTGGTGGTGTTTCTTGTAGTTACTCAATAGTGCTTAGCTCTCTTTCATGGTAGAGACCAAAACCCCTTTATTCATCTTCCTAGGGACCTTGTGCCCCAATAACACACTACTTACTATAACAGATACTCGTAGAGTCTGACTACTATGCATCCCAAGGGAGGAGAAAGGTGAGAAATTCCCACAAGGCATTAGGATTGTGGTTTGTTCTGTGACTATAATGATTTTGATAAGTTGTGATGGCTGTGTAATGCTACTAAAGATAAGGGTTATATGTAGCTGTGTGAAAGCATTGACATGTCACTGGCCTGCCAACTGTCTATGTCAGTAAGAAAGTGAACAGGCACAGTGGGCTTCACAGATCTCGGTCTTCTGTACCAGTGTTTCTGTCTGAGAGGGTGCCTGATGTATGCCCTGATCAGTAAATCTCATGTGAATGGCCATACATTGTCCTTTGTGTTGTCTATGAACTGTGGATCCTCTATGCCTGTCTTACAGGAAAATGATAAGGAGTTGGGGGTGTCATTACACTGCTGGCTAATGTCATGGACCAGACTCAGCTGCTTCAGGTCTTTCAAGTGTAGAGGCCTGTGTTCTATTGCTGTTATCATGAGTTTGCAATCAGATCAGATGCTGTAATCCAGGCCTGTCCTTTTACCTCTCCGATTGGAGTCCTAGAGAGTAGAAAGACAAGCTTCTAAGTCATTATTTTCCAGGATACACTTAACATCCATATGATTTCAAAGGTCTAATTCTGAAGTTGTGGAGATAACACAGTTGGTAAAACATTGTTGGGCAAACATGAGGACCTGAGTTCAGATCCTTGGTATTCACACCAAAAGCTACTCCTGGGGGTGCATATGTGAAATCCCAGTGTCAAGGAGGCAGAGACAGGAAGATGGCAGGTACTTTCTGGCCATTCTAACTGAATCTGTGAGCTCCAGGTTCGATGCAAAATCCTGTCAAAAATAAGAGGGAAAGTAATTAAGGAAGACATCCATACTGACCTCTACACAGGAACCACACACATGTATAGACACCACCATTTTCAAGAGCTGAGAGTTAAGTGTGTTGCATAAAAACACCACAGCTCGGGCTGGTGAGATGGCTGAACAGAGGCCACCAAGATCTCCCAAGCCCACAGAGTGGAAGGAGAGAAGAGACTCCTGCAAGTTTTTTGACCTCCATACATGTGTCATGGTACACATGTGCACATGTGCACACACACACACACACACACACACACACACACACACAAATAAAGTAAATAAACAAATAACAACAATAAACCCTACCAAGGTCCCTGCAAATGCATATTGCCTGGGCAGGTTTTACATATTCTCTGAACATTCTGAAGGCAGAAACCCCTCTCCCACACCATTGGAGACTATCTTGGGCTTTCCCAAGGCTACCCAATGTTCTGTTCCCACACAAGGGACTGGAGTGGGCAAGGGAGCTGTACACCAGCTTTCAAAGGGCTCCAGTATAATGTAGCAATTGTGTCACAGACAACAATAAAAAACCCAAATCCTCCCAGCCAACTTTCTTCACATGACTGGACAGAGAAAACAAGCAAACACCAAACTGATCCATCCTTCCCAGATCCTCTCCCCAGACAGCAGGTTACAGAGGCAGAGCTTGATTCTCTAGTTACCCATCAGACAGAGATTGGAACATCCCTGTGTAGCCCAGAGAGGGACTCCAAAGTGTGATTTTCATTCCTGTCACTCTGAGCCCTATTTATGTCTAACCTCTGGTGTCACATCCATTTCCCAAATATATCATTAAACAGCAGAAACCACCACAGCAGGTAGGATTAACACTGGTCATGTGGCAGTTTTTATTTGTATTTCTAACACTACTTTGCCAAGGCTGAAAACTAGACTTCATGTTTTTTCTACCCTCACACTCCCAGAGATAATCCCCAGTTTAATGAGCTACAAAAAAAAAAAAAAAAAAAAAAAAAAAAACAGCCTGCCAGGGAAAATGAAGGCAAAAACAACAAACGTGTATTAAAGCCCCCAATAAATAGTAATTCACTGAAGATAAGATTCTTTCTCCTGAAAGTCAAAACGCCTTCTAAAAATTATTTCAGAAATATGTTGCTAAAGATTAAAGTAGATCGAGTGCTCAAGTCTTCTGCTATCATGTTCAACCAGGTATTTCCTTGAGAATATTAAACCAAATAGAAATGGAAAACTACGGTAGAACCTGCTACAAACAGCACAAAGATGAGCCTTGACCTCTTTCTTCTCTCACCTATATTGTTCTTATTCTTTCTACTCATTGGGCAATGGTAATGGCTATATTCACTTTCTTGACCCAGGATACCCTTGTATCCTCTAGGGATACAAGGCAAGACCATGCATGACTGGCTCAGAGGTCAGAGAAGCCCCAGACAGGAGATGTGGGACCCAGAGGCTGGTGGGAGGGGAAGGAGAATTGAAATCTAGGGTGGTATCTGGGCTTCTGGGTGCCTGTGAACGCTCTAAAGTGTATCAGGATGTCCTAGTAAGGACAAGAGAGAGGGCCAAGCTAGTCAGAAAGCTAGTCATGGAGTTAGGGAGATGGCAAGCACAAGGACTGGCAATCGATCCTTAAGTTCACATCAAGAAAGCTGGGCATAGTAGAGCTTACTTATAATCATAGCAGCGGGATGATGAAGAGAGGTGGATCGCTGAAATTTGCTGGACAGCCATTCTAGCCTATTTGAATAGTCCCAGGTATGTGAGAAAACCCGTCTAAAAAAATAAAATAACACAATATAACAGAAAACAAAAACAACACCACCAGCAAGGTGGCCAGTACCTAAGGACTGACAGCAGAGGTATGTCCTCTGTACATGCCCTTCCCTCGATGAAACACATCCCCATACACACAGAGAGGGGGGGGGGGAGAGAGATGCAGTTACTATGTTAAGTAACTGAGTTATATTTCATACTGTATTGGAAAACTTTGAGTAGCACCTGACTGCTTCCCTCTGTTCCTACACACAGTCCTTTTTAAAATATTTATTACATATATATAATTTTTCTTATTTTACATATCAATCCCAGTTCCCTCTTCCTCCTCCCATGCCCTCTGACACCCCTCCCTTCCCACCCACCCCACTCAAGGAAGGTGATGCCTTCCAGGAGGGATCATCAAAATCTGTCCAGTCATTTAAGTAGGGATTAGGCCCTCCCCCCTGCCTCTAGGCTAAGGGAGTATCCCTCCATGGGGAATGTGCTCCAAAGTCCTTTCGTGCACCAGGGATACATCCTGGTTCCACTGTCAGAGGTCACTTAGACTGCCCAGGCCTTCTAACTGAGACCCACTGAGTCGGTCCAATGCTGGTTTCCCAGCTGTCAGTCTGAGGGTCCATGAGCTCCCCCTTGTTCAGCTCAACTGTCTCTTACACACAGTCCTTAGAAGATGGGAATGTTGGGAGTTATGTTGGTGATCACATCGCCCACTTTCTTCATTGTACATTTTTTTTCTTTTCTTTTTTGTTTGTTTGTTTGTTTTGTCTTTCAAGGCAGGGTTTCTCTGTATTGCTTTGGAGCTTGTTCTGGAACTAGCTCTGTAGACCAGGCTGGCCTCGAACACACAGAGATCTGCCTGACTCTGCCTCCCGAGTGCTGGGATTAAAGGTGCGCAACATCAATGCCCGGTCAGTGTACATTTTCTTAGAGTCTCTTCCACCTTCAAATGCTAGTTTTGTGTTGTTCTCCAGCCATCTCCTGAGCCTTCTTTTTCCTTTCATTTCAAATAAATTGAAAAGTAGCCTTTGATCACTGACTCTGATGTCTTCTGGTCTGCTTCAAGCATCCTTCAACATATCACTCCTAAAATCCATCCATTAAAAAGTCATCAATAACCCTCTAGATGCCAGAATTGATGAAGGTTTTCCCTATTAGTACTTGATTCCCCCCCCCCGTGGATGCTGCTGATTGCTCCCCTGGGAAGCTCTCCATTCTGGGCTTCTGGGATCTCCCCTCCAGTTCTCTTGGGCCTGACACACCCCACAGTGCCTCTTCCTAGTTATTCCTTCACCAAATGTTTACTAAGGCTCCTTGCTCTGCCCTTCCTTTACACCCTGTACATTTTATCTGACTGATCTCCTCGGTTCCTATGTCCTCACTAGTAGGGATGGCTTCCACAGGACTTCCATAGCCTCAGATCTCAGCTTCACAGCAGCGTGTCTTATGGCCCATGGACATCCTTGCCTTACTGCTTTTTAGGCACTTGAGAGAGGACTGGTCTGAAGCAGGAATCACTTGTTGTCTCCCTTCCATTCTGCCTTCCTCCAAGAGTCCTTATATTTCTATCATTGTGTCTAAACCAGTCTTCAGTGGTAACTCAACATCTTTTCGTTTGTTTTTGTTTTCGAGACAGGGTTTCTCTGTGTAGCTTTGGAGCCTGTCTTGAAACTCACTCTGTAGACCAGGCTGGCCTCGAACTCACAGAGATCCACCTGCCTCTGATTCCCAAGTGCTAGGATTAAAGATGTGTGCCACCACCACCTGGCCTCTGATTCCCAAGTGCTAGGATTAAAGATGTGTGCCACCACCACCTGGATTCAACATCTTCTTATCCTACACAGTTCATATCATATTAATCATGAAGTTCTTGTAACCCTTCACTCTGTGAATCTTTGGGTTTGATATCCTAGATTCATGTCTCTGAGCTCCTGATCCTGCATTTTATCTCTCTGACCCATGGACCACTCACAAGACCAAGTTAGTCAGCATGTACTTGTTAAGTATGGCAACTATTCTATTCACAAGTCCTGGATGGTTGATGGCCTATAGGCTAACTGTAGTCCTCTGAACCTATAAAATAAGGTCCATCATCGCTTTGTTCCTATAGACTTCTTAGACTCACTACCGAGTATGCGTGACTTCTCATAGTCATGTCAAACAATGCTCCATTCTAACACACTTTCATCTTTGCCTCAGAGGGTCTTAGCTTCCTGGATATCACTGAAATAACCTTGAATGTAACTCCATTCTTCTGTTTACTTTCCCTGCCTCACCCCAGGCACAGTGACAGCTCTGTTTCCAGTGTCTTTGTAATATGCTAACAATGTGTTTTTAAACAAATTTTGAAATTTCATAATTGTGTATTTGTACTATCCCCCCACCAGCTTGAAGAAATATTTTAAGAATAAAGACTTTGCCTTTTATCTTTTGAGATTTTGGAACCTCCACATATACAGTTAGGTCAATGAAAAGACAGGTTCACAGAGGTGAAGTGGATTTCCTTAACCAAAGGCAGCTTCTGGGCTATCACTGGGACCTGTCTCTCAACTTGTGTCCCATTTTGCCAAGGGATGGAAAAGACCTGAAGTTCGGCTTCCCCAAGAGTGGGTAACCCAAGTTAGGATTATGAATTCATGAAAGACAGAAGTATATTTACACAAGGACTTTAGGGTCAAATAATGAGACTGGAAAAGAGTTCCATAACAAGTTTACAAATCCCAGAAGATGGAAGAGGGAGATGGCAAATGCAGAAGGCTCATATAACATATCCCCTCTCATCTATGCTATGCTCTAATTAAAAGTAGGAATTTTCAAAACAGATGATATTGAAAATTGTCATAATATTGTCTCTTCATATATTTTTTTTCCTTCTCTGTCCATTTCTCTTTATTTCCAGGTTTGTTTTTCCATGCTTTTAAAATACAAACTAGTACTTACTGAATGGCTGGGCAATGCCAATCATTTTAGATATTGAAAAACATCTACTGACACTCTCAGATCCTGCTTAAAACTTGGTAGGTCAAAAACACCTCCTTGGAGTGTCTCTCCCAGGTGTCTGGAACCATGTATCTGACAAGATGGTCTTGGGCTGAGCGAGGTTGCAGGTTTTCCTATCTGTTCACTTCTGAGCTACCCTCAAAGGAGGCTTCATAGTGTGCTTTACCCTTTATTTTTCCCATTTTAATAAGTAACAAGGATATTTCCAGTAACTTAGCACTTTATTGGTAATTTGTTCCATTATAATACACATCACCCCAATCAGCTCCATTTCAGGCAAGCATTTGCCGCCTCCACCAGAGATAATGACTTCTGCTTCTCCTGACTCGAGCATCTTATATACCTTATAAGGGCTTTACTACTTTTCATTAAGTTATATCTCTGAGAGATTTTGGACCTTGCAAAAAAGTAAACACAGCTCATGGAAAATTGAAACGCAGATAAGCAAATTAAATTGAATAAACACACACAGTGAATCCCCCTAAGGATACTGCACTGTGGCTGTGGTTTTGCATAAAGTAAAAATCCTGGCACTTAATTGCTGAATTTTAATTCTGCTTTGTCTTCTACCTAAGGAACTAGAAATACCATCTCTATTTTGTGAATATGTAGGCTTCTAGAAGCATCACATAGCTTCTATGTGATGAGAGGGTATCTAAATGTTCTACAATATAGTTAAGGGGGGCTTTTTGAAGGATGAAGATAGAAGTTGGAACACACGAAAGCTTGCTACCAATCGGCGGCAAACTTGTCAGAGAGCACTCCTGGGGTCCTGCTTTCACACCGACCTTACCAGTTTGCCCTCAAGCACCCAGTGTGGTTCTCAATTTATAGTGGGTAGGTCAGTGCTTAATTGTTTCATTCCAGATTTCTGTTACCTGGTGGGAACCAAGTGGGGGGCACTGAGCACAGACATTTGGTGTCACCACACAAATCCAACAGTTGGTACTTACCTATGTTATCTAATCGCAAGATAAACTATTTTATGATATAATGTATAAACTTTTTTGCCTTCCTACAAAGATCAGACAGAATAATGTTCAAGTCCCTGCACACAATGATTGAAATGAAATGAAAGCTGGACTTGAGGTGTGGAGTAATAGGACAACTTATGAAAGAGCTGACTGAGGGGTAGAACAGAGGAACAACAGGAAGTGTCCTTCCTAGGACAGATAGTTTTCCTTCTTTCCCATGAGGACAGATGTACTTTTTCCTGGATCAATGGTGACAGAAGCTAAGACAGTGTTGTCTCTCATGCTGTGCTCTATACTGTGACTTAAGGAAGATTCATTGAGTGCCTTCTAAGTGTTCTAAGGCTGACATTTTAAAAATCAATGTCTCAGTTAGCTTCTGCTGCATAACAAATCACTTCCAAGCTCAGCTGCTAAAACTAGAATGTTATGATTCATGCATCTATAGATAATCCAATCAGAGGGGTCAAGGCTTTCTAAACTTTTTCCTCTTGTGACCTTCTTTTATGACAGATAATTCTTTAGTTAACTCTGGGCACATAAGCATATAAAAATGAGAATACAAACCAAACATTTCCTGGTAATAATTATAATTTAAGAGAATTCTTTAATATGCTTGTGATTTTACCATTTTGTAAAAAATAAAACCAAATTTGTACACTAACAAGTAGGCTGTGTTTGTGTGATCTTACATAAAGAACTAAATCTTGGTTGTATATTGGATGCCTCAAAGCTTTTCAGACTACATCCAATTTTTGATTTTATAATTATCAATGTTGAAAATGCCATGTCATATGAAACATAGCAGAAATATGTTTAGGGCTATTTCGGAGATGTTTGGAAATTCTATCATAATCTTTACCAAGCCTAAAATTGATTGAATGATTTTTTTTAATGAAACTCAAATCAATAACTCAAACAGAAATCTTGGAAATCAAACATTCAAACACAATACAGCCCAAAGACATACTAATCTGATTTATATGTACTGAGGAATGATGATAGGAGAATATGAAATGTCTTTATTTTCACTAATTAAACCATCTTGTTTCTATAAGAACAGAAAACTTTTATATACAGTGAAAACAGTGCAAATTTATGACATGGAGTCTGAATCAACGTCCTTCTGACAGCATTCCTTGGCACTGTGTGGGGTGATGGCATGCACAGTACCTAGGGCGCCTCATGTGTTAAAAAACACAGCAGCAGTGATGTCATGGGATCCATCATGGGCTGCAGTGAGGCCCTGTGATGCATCATGGGTAGTTGTGAGGCCATGTGATGCATCACTGGCCGAAATAAAGTCCTGTAATGTATCACTGGAGTGTTACTAGGAATGTCTGGGATCCATTATGTGTTTGATTTTGAATTAAATTTTAGTTTAGTTGCAATTATGTTTAGTTTGATAAAATTGTCATGGCTCATATATTCAATTCCACTACTTCATAGTGGGTCAAGAACCACAGTTAATGATCTGAGAGACTGATAAATCTTCTGGATTCTTCTATGGTTGCTTATGTGCTACTAGTCACCTGTGGGCCAGGAATTCAGTTCTAGAGATCTAATCTGGTGTTTAACAAATTTTGGAGAGATGGTTAGTATTGTCCTACTAGAAAGAATTGGTTGGAACAAGCAAGGGGCTTTCTAACTAGAATGACTGTCTCCTTATAGCATCAACATCTCAAAACACCAAGTAGAAGCATAAAAGGACACCTGAAGTCAGAGCTCAGAATTGCTGTGCTCTAGTCTCTGGGCCAAACTGAGTCATACAAAGCAGATTCAACTGGGAAGGTAGATCCCACTTGTGGGAATGTCTAAAAAGGCATGTCACCTAAGATCTAAACTCAAGGAAAGGAGTCATTTGGACCATATTATAACTATTCTCAAAGGAATTGGGAAAGCCAGTGTTTTCTTACAAAGCTTTGTCAGTGCACATGCTACTAGTGATTTCCAAGGCCTTGACATACATGTGTGTAAGTGCCCCCATGCAAAGGACTCAGATTTCCTTTAGCTTCTTTGATATGGTATCCTGTTTTCCCATTTGCACTGGAAATAGGTCAACCAATCCTAAGGGTAGAAGGACAAATTCCCATTCAAAGATTCTGGGTAGCTTTATTGACCATTTGATCACTCATGTTAACAGACAGATCACTGAAACAGGAGAGTGGGCAGTCTTATATGGAATGAAGTGTCACAGGCATTGATAGCTCATCAATACACATTTAATAACAATATGGGCTACTGGGATACCCTTAGGGTCACAAGCCATTGGAATTCTTCAAGAGTCCCATTCTTCCCTAGAGAAAAGAGGCTGCATTATCTTGGTTGTGAGCCTAGCCTTTAACAGCTGAGCCATCCCTCCAGCCCCAGGCTGCATTTTCTTAGGGAAAGGGACATCCTCTTGGTATCTTGAATTATAATCTTCTATGTTTTCAGACTTTGTCCCCTTGGGCATGATGTAGGGTTTACATTGTTTGCTACAGGAAGAGCAAGCCAAGGGAGGCAAAAGAGATTGACATTGTGTGAACATGGGAGGGCAAATAGCCTTTGGGATGGCTTGTTATTCTTCCTAACAACTGTACAGAATGAAAACAGCAGAATTGTTCTGGTTGTGTTGATTTTTGTGAGAAACCTCCATACTACTTTCCATAATAACTGCACCATTTTCTACTCCCACCAACAGTGCATAAGGGTTCCAGTTTCTCCACATCATTACAAATATTTGCAAGGTTGTTTTTTGGGGGGAGGGGTGATAATAGTCATCTAAACAGATGGGAGTTGATATCTCATTGTGTTGTTAATTTGCACTTTCTGATGATAAATAGTGCTGACCACTGCATCATATAGTTTTCAGCCATTTGTCTATTTTCTGGAGAACAGTCTCTTAAAATCTCCCACCTATTTTTAATTTGATTATTTGTTTCCTGAGGTTTTGTTATGAATTCTGTGTAATTTTGATATTGAATCTTTTATTAATTCATCAAACTAGCTAGGATCTAGAAACTGGATAAATATGCATCAGTGGGTAATTGATCAAGAAAATATGATACAACACACACACACACACACACACACACACACACACACACACACACACACAGAGGAATGTTAGCCTCTAAAATACGGAAACATACCATATATGACCATATGAGTAAACTTGAAGGACAGTAGACTTGATGAACTAAGTATATGGTGAAAGACAAATTCTACATGACTCTATTTATATGAAGACTCTAGAGCATCCAGAGTCAGAGCAGAAGAAGCAGAATAGTGGTGGCAAGGAACTGAGAAAAGGCAACAATAGGGAGTTGCTGGTTAATATGGTAGGAGTTCATGTCTATGGCATAAGGTCTAGGGAGCTTATGCCAACAGTTATAGATTTTTTTCATTTAAAACATTATTTTATATATATATATTGTATGTATGTGTATATATACATATACATATAATTTTTCTTATTTTACATATTGATCCCAGTTCCCTCTCCCTCCCTCCCATGCCCTCTACTCTCCCTCCCATTCCATTCCCCCATACACACACTCCACAGGGAGGGTGATGCTTTCTAGGAGGGGTCATCAAAATCTATCAAGTCATTTGGAGTAGGGTCTAGGCCCTCCCTCCTGTCTCTAGGATAAGGGAGTAGCCTTCCAAATGTGCTCCCAAAGTCCTTTTGTGCACCAGGGATACAACCTGGTTTCACTGTCAGAGGTCCCTTAGACTGTCCAGGCCTTCTAGCTGAGACCCACGTTCATGGGGGTCTGAGTCAGTCCAATGCTCAATTCCCAGCTATCAGTCTGGGGGTCCATGAGCTCCTCCTTGTTCAGGTCCGCTGTCACTGTGGGTTTCTGTAGCTGGGTCTTGACCCCTTTTCTTATCACTCCTCCCTCTCTGCAACTGGATCCCAGGAGTTTGGCTCAGTGTTTAGCTGTGGAGTCTGCTTCTATTTCCATCAGCTACTAGATGAGGGCTCTATGATGGGATATAAATTAGTTATCAATATCATTATCAAGGAAGGGCATGGGCTGGAGAAATAGTTCAACAATTTGCTGTACAAGCATGAGGACCTAAGTTCAAATCCCCATAATCCATATATAAGGTGGGCACATAGCACAGGCAACTCTAATCCTGATGTTCTTGCAGGAGACAGGAAGGATGCATGAGAATTTCAAAAGCTTGAGAGCCAGCTAGGCTGGTTAAAAAAAAATTGGGGACACACACACACACACAGAGAAAGGTTGTCACAAAGGGGGTAGAAGGTGTTGACATAAACCTAAGGTTGTCCTTTGATCTCTGCATACAAACATATAACATGCATATGGACGGACACACACACACACACATACACACACAGAGTGCCAAACCAAATAATACATGGTAACAAGAACAAATAAACTTTTTAGGAAAAAGGCTGTGCTTATAACCATGATTACGGCGAGGATATCATGCATGTATGCACAGTTCAAACTCATCAAATTGCAAATTAAGTGTATGTACAATTTTTGTGTATCAACTGTATTTCAAGAAATCCTAGAAGAGGGTCTGACAAGGTAAGTTTGAGTCTTAGTGTGTTCCACCATCCAGTTTTCTGGCACCAGGGAGAAGGTGCTACTGCCATTTCTATAGCAATCAATGCATGGAGGAAAGGTCAGTTCTGGGAAAGCTGCAAAATGTGAGTTGAGATGGAAATAAGGGGTGGGGCTGTAGAGGTGGAGCCAGGAGCCCAGTGGATGACACAGTGCTTCTTTCTCTGAGATATTTTGTTTATTTGCATTAGGCTGCAGCTGCCATCAGTTTCATAAACAGGTTTCCAAACAATTTCAATATAATACAATAACACAAAAGCCATATATGATGCTTACACTCTTTGGTTTTAAATATTTAGAAGGCCTCAGATTCTACCAGGAGGCACGGAAATTCCTGATAGTATTGTGAAAGGCACTTCTTTGTAATGAACCCTATTATCAGCTTCCTAACGTG
This sequence comes from Cricetiscus sungorus, assembly GCA_030556225.1. Taxonomy (NCBI): domain Eukaryota; kingdom Metazoa; phylum Chordata; class Mammalia; order Rodentia; family Cricetidae; genus Cricetiscus; species Cricetiscus sungorus. The sequence continues at coordinate 28,681,051 of JANBXA010000740.1, read as the reverse complement.
TTGGTTTATGTCCCAGTAAACAGCTTCCTTAGCTAGTGGAGAATTCTGGCATGAGGATATCTGGATGGATGGGGCTTCTTCAGTGAAGAAGAACCAGCCTATGGGAAGGCTGTTTGGCACCATGCTGCAGCAGAAGCTTCTGCCATGATGTGGTTAAAGTCTCCCCTGGCCCTTCCTACCCCACTTTCTCAGCTCTGAGAAATCTCCCGAGCTCTTGGTCCTCATATGGCCCATCTGCTCATTGTATGAGTACACTCTCAGGAAAAGAAGAAGAACATTAGAACATTATGGCCAAGCTTTATAGAGGAAAACAAGCTAATGATCTTCCCAGTGGATGGCTACTATATTATTCATACCATCGATAGTGGTCCAAAGGATGTGTACATAGTAAATGGAGGGAGGAATGGGGCTGTCATGTAGGATTTGAAATGCTCAGTTTCAAGAATTCCAGTGCTAGGTGAAAATAGCTCTAGCGTATGACTCCAAGATACTTCAAGAAAGCACTCAAAGGGATTCTGTGTGCCACTTTCACAGTTTAACCATGTCCCAGCTGCCATTTTCTTGTATGAGACCACCCATCTCCTCAGAAGAGCTCACTACAAATCTCTCTCCATCTGCCACACCACACTGTCTCCCTGGTGTCCCTGGCCCTATGCACATATCTGGCTAGGTTGTCCTTACTGAGTGGTATGTTTGGCAGATACACAATTGCTGTGTCCAGAGCTGGTATATACATTCTCGTTCTTTGTGACATCAACTAAGTGAAGTTGAAAAGCAAACAATAGCACTTTCACCCTCTTTCCCCTCCCCGTCTCCCCCCTCCTCCCTTCTGCCTACTTTTTCCCACCCTCCTCCTCCCACTTTCTCTTCTGATTCTCCTCCTTCATCACCATCTTTCCATCTCTAAATCCACCTCTGTCTCTTCCTTCTGCTCTTGGCCTTCCTGGGATTTTCCAGTACCAGCTTGTCATGTCTGAATCCAGGCCCCTCCTGTGTGAGCCACATTAGCATTTGTGAGACAGATACAGTTGAGACAGCTCTTCCTGTCTCATCCTGGGTTGACAGTTTCCTCAGTAGGCATGGAGTTGCTTCTGCTATCTCTCTGTCTTCCCATTGCCTATCATGGAAAGGGTATAAATACTGACATGCAAGTCTGTAGTTGAGGTTTTTCTTATGAAAAAAATTTCACTTCTCGATACGTTCCAGCTAGGCTCCCTGCCCCCCATGCAATTAGTGTCAATGGACTGCTTGCTGGCACTGTTAAATGGGAAACAGAGGGACTGCACATGTTTCCCAGGTAGTGTTGGCTTTTTCTCCCCCAGTTTGCACACAGAGCAGGAGGGGACTTGTTCTGACTACTGCTGTTAAAGTGTGACTGCTGCCCACGCGTTATTAAGATGGATAAAGTGGGAGCCTTTTGTAGATGACTCTCTCAGAAGAAGCAGCAACTCAGCCCTCTCCACCCCTTCTATCTCACATCCCTCCCTCCCCCCGAATGATGTTCGCCTTCCTACCATTTCATTTGAGCTTGGACTTGGGAACCACACATCTGAGTTGGAAAGATGCCATTTGGAATATATTTTAATGTACTGGCTGGATTCATCTCACTTTACTTGAGCAAATATTTGTTTAGGACCTAGTCTTTGCCCTTGACATAGCATGGAAACAAAGCCACCGACCCTGCCTGCAAGAAGCTCACAATATATAGTGGGAAAAGACATTAAATAAATTGCGTTTGAATCTAGCAATCTACAAGAAGGAACACAGGCGTTACTATGGAAGCAAAGAGGCACACGGATCTTGCCAAGGTAAAAGGTCTTTCCAGGAACAGTGGTGACAGAGCCAAATCTTAAAACATTTGTTCATCCACTCAACAGTATTAAATGTTCTTTGTGGATGGGACATGAATGTTATGTATGGGTGGATGGAGAAGTCCCAGAAAGAGTGAACACTGTCGACAGAGGTGTGGATACACAACAGGTGGTATTTCTCCAAGAAATTGCTAGAATACAAATGCATAGAGGGCTGGGATAGGTGGGAGACAAGATAAAGAAACATGTGGCTAAAGGGACTTGATAATTGTGAGTCAGGGGGAGCTAAATCTGTGTTCCAGAAAGAAAAGCTATTCTGTTTAGGAATGCTCTGGGTAGAGATAAGATTTGGAGAAGAAAGATCAGAAGGCAATTGCCATGACTAATGGAAGTGCACGATGACTTGAATAAAGGCATTGACCCTGTGGTGCAGGAGACAATGTGCAGATGAAGCATGTTAGAGTCTGGAAACAATGTACTTGGAGCAGATGCAAGTAAAGGGGAAGGGGAAGGTGGCTCAGACAGGCTCCTGGGTGACTCTGGGTGTGGAGGTCTGGCTGAAAGTTAAGCTTGAAGCCCTGCTTTTGGATCCTGGAGGAGGCTTTAAACAAGGACAGCAGATGAGATATGTTTTCAACTAATTGGGTTAGAAATGTCTTTCAGATGGCCAAAATTTCGTGTCTTTAATTTGTAAGGAAGGCAGGGTTTTGTATCATTTAAAGAGTCGTCCCTGTGGCTAATACTAAACTAGGGTGTGGATGAAAACACAGGCAAGAGGTTTTGTGAGGAACAAGCAAAGTCATAGAGGGGATACTAGGACAGTGTTATCTCAGGGATGAAGGTGGATAAAAGAAGCCAGCAATGAATGCAAGAAGAAAAAGACACCAGAGACAGGACAGCCATCCTATGGAGGCTGAGGGGAAAGGAGGGGAGCAGGTTAGTAAGGTAGAATGACTCAGAGGAAGCCCTTAGATCTGGAAATGATTGATGGATTTAGAAAGAGAAATGTGGTAGTTTTAGAGAGTTTGTAAAGATTCCCCTTGTAAAGAGCAAACAATGGCTTTGGTTTAGTCCTTCAGGAAAATTAAAACAAGGGCTGGAGAGATGATGAAGAGGTCAAAAGCACATATTGCTCTGGCAGAGGATCTAAGTTTTGTTCCCAGCACTACATAGAGCAGCTCACAACCTCCTGTAGCTCCAGCTCTAGGGGACCTGATGTTCTGAACGCTACAGGCACCAATAACAGGTGCACATACCCACCCACAGATATACATATACATGTGCTTAAAAAGAAAATAAATCTTAAGAGAAGAAAAGCCTGCATCATAGATCCATGTCAGTTAAAGCTTTAGTGGAGAGCACTTCACCTGCCATTTTGATTCAGTTCCCTGCGGCTAATATCTGTCCCCCAAGCTGGTAAACTTGACATTAACTGCAGATCTCATCACTGTCACTTTGGCATTCTGTCCAGGGGTTTGATTATAGAATTCTTCATCTCACTTGGACACTGCTTCTAAGGAAAACATCCTGTTGACTTCTCTTTCCTGTTGTGTCTGTTTCCTTCTAAGCCCAGGAGTGAGTTCTATGGCTGTTAGGCAAATGTATTATATAAAGAAAATTGAGCAGCTAGCGTACATGGGCGGAGTTATCAAAGGAAGAGAAGGAAAAAAAGACAGGAAAAGGTACCAGAGTCAGAATAATCAGTGATGAAGTGTTGACAGAAGATAAACAAAAAAGAAATGATAGTGCAGTCAATATGCACCATTTATGCTCATATCCACAGAAAAAGCTACTCCCAGCCTTACAGAGAAGCCTCTATTTGTAGTGAGTATCAGGGAATGCAGACTCAGGTCTGCCAAAGATGCTGGGAGTAAGTGACTTTGGAGAGCTGAGCTCTAAACTAGACAAGTATATCCACTTCCTACATAGCTCAGGGGACATAGCTAAATGGGATTGGAAGTTTGTCAAAGCAGGAAAAGAAAGGGCTACGACATGCCATCCTCTAGACACATTGAAATCATAAACTTACAACAACTGGAATTGTCTGCATCAGTCCACACAGGACTGACCTGTCTACACTCAGTCATGGATGGCAGAGAGGCTCACATGCTTATTGCTGAACTATTTGCTATGGATACATTCCAGGAGAAAAAGAATTATTGTCTTCAGTTGTGTAGCCATTGCTGAGCCCACTATGTTCCAACAGATAGCTCCAAACTCATGTTCATATAGATACCTTTGGTTACTCAATGGTCATAAAACTGAGACTGGAGGGGTAGCTCAATGGTTAAGACACTTGCTGCTCTTCCAGATGACCTTTGTTCTATTCCCAGAACCCATATGACAACACACAATTGTCTATAACTCCATTTCCAGGGGATCTAATCCCCTTTCTGACCTCTACAGGTACTGGGCAGCACGTGGTGCACACAAATATAGGCAAACACTCATATACATGAAGTAAAACAAATAAACCTTTAAAATGAGACAATGTGAATAGGTATGAACACAAGAGAGCTATTTATAGGGAAGAGGTGGGGTAGATAGGGGCAGTAGGAAGATGGGAGAGGATGGGAGGGTCAGAATACTTGGTATCTATAATATACATGTATAAAATTGTCACACAATTTAAAAGCATACATAATTCTGAAACAAAAAGTAGAATGATGATGTGGAGATAAAAGAAAGCAGAGATGAAATATTACTATGGGAATACAGTAAATTTTCCTGAATGTTAAGCAAATGAATAAAAAAAATAACTAGAAAAAGTGAAGGGTTCTGTAAATACTTCTCTCTCCTCCTGTGATCCTGAGGAAGCCTCAAGTTTGGAATAAGCCCTTTTCCACAACTACAGGTAACATGGGTGAGTTACAGGCAGTGTGGCTGCTTTCTGGGTTTCCAAGATACAGTAATGCTCTTCTTACTTAAAATCATTGGTTCAGTTAAGGCATTCCTCAAAAGGTTTCTGGGTAACAGTGATCACCCCTTCCACAAGTTTGTGCAAAGATACTACTGCTTGGTCTGACTTTGGAAACTGGCAAATGAAATATTGTACACAGAACAACACATTGACTCAGAGTCTTCACTTCATTGCTCAGATAAAACATCAACTTTGTGAAAAATATTCTGATCCTGGACATTTTCTAGGTGTCCCAAGGGGCACTGTTTTTCAATACACAATCCATGCCTGTTACTTCCTTTGAAAAAAGGACTCACAAGTTTGTTCTGAAGTCTGTTCGTTCCCTAAACAGATGGTTCCCTTTCCTTGTCCAGGAGCAAAGCTGAAAGCGTCTGTTTGTCCTCACCTGTGCATACTCTTGCAATTCATGCACTTAGCATTGCATGCACAGGATAAGGAGGTATCTTCAGCAGGGGCTGTCTACCATAAACAAAATACTGGAAGAATAGCCTGAAACTCACCTGACCTGAGGCAGCACCCAAATTAAGAGCCCTCTTTCCATCCAGAGAGCAGACACAGTTGCTCTTTATTATTGGGATAGTTCCACTAGATGGCTTCTCCATGAAGAGGTGACTCCGGGATGCCAGGGTAAGGTTAAGATCTTCATAATATCAGCCACTGGAAAGATGTGGAGCTTGACCCCAGTGTCTGTCAGGAAATCTCCACAAGGAGATAGCATCAGCATGGCTTGGAGAACATGCCCCATCATTGAGGCCAATAGATGTTCTCTGATTAGTTCCTATTCATTCAGGTGTCTGTCTCTCAGTCCACCGCTAGTCATAGAGACAGGGTAACATAGATGCTGGCTTTCAGCTGCTCTCAAAGGAGAGCCGCTGAAGAGTGCCAAGAAATGAGCACTCTTGTGTTTGATAAAGTACCATGCAAATAAACTCTTGTGGGCTTTGGGCTTATAACTGTGAGGGAGGCTGCTAAAGTCACTGTACACTCATGAAAGCTGTCAGACAACACAGAGAAGCTTGTATCTCAGGATCTACTTAGAATCCCAAATCTAATTAGTACTGCCCAACTGACGGTCACCCTAAAAACTTCGGTTCCTTGGGCCTTTGAGTCTATAACTTCCTCTATTTTTTCCTCTCAGCTACTTCCTATTGGTCAGTTTGTGACATACAGTTAAAACACTCCAACTGGTAAGGAGTAGGTGGGGATAGGAGGGACACCATTCTGACAAAAGAGGAAATGCTGTTGAGCCCCCAAGAACTGATCCACAGAAATGAGGATGGTGAGTTTGTTCCATGGGGGTTACCTGTGGGCCAATAGGCCCATTTCTATTAAGTTGAATCTGAAGAGTAGGATCTCAGACTCTTATTAGCATTGAGTAGAAAATTTGGGCAAGGGGCTTAGTGGGGCCTTCTGATAATCATTAATCTCCCTCCCCCCAAATCCCTTGGTAACCAATGGCTACAATCCCAAGAGTAAGAGGTGAGATGGAAGGCAGAGGAGAGCCTCAGTGCCATTTGCAGGGAACTTGGCTGCATTCCATGCCAACTCTTGATCTTTGGGGCCAGGTCAGTTGGATTATCCCTTTTAGGGAGTGCAGATTTGAAAGGTGTGTGTGTGCCTGTGTGTTAAATGGACAGCTCAGGGTGGGTCGTTCTATGTTGGTGTTCCTTCTCTGCCTGTTCACAATTAGCATCCAGCCTGCTTAGAGTACTGAGAACCAGTGGGCAGTCTTGGTGAGTACCACTTGGCAGGAAGAGGAGTTCACAGAGATGGGAAGACAGCTTAGTTAACTGCTGTGTCTGTTTGAAGACTGCAGCTTGGCTAGCTGCTTGGGAAATATTTCTTCTCCAGGTGCCAGCTTTTTTTCCAGACCTCTGTGGCTTCAGGGAAGCCTTCTCATCTTCCTTTCTCTCACCCAAGCCTCAGGAAAACCCAGGCCAAGGGACAATGCTGCCTTGTTTCACAACACTGACTTCTTAGGGGCCTCTTGTTTGTGGCTCCCAGGATCAAGTGCTAACTGTGAAGCTAAAAGTACTGACCCAGGAGTAGGGGCTGGAACTTCTTTTTGTCCCCTGCCAAGTGCCCCTCCAACCTCCAATCTGAGACAGAGGGCCTGCTCACAGCAGAGAGTCAGGAGGAGCTCTGGCCTCAGATGCTGAGGAAGTAGGTCTCCTTGTGTGGTAACAAAAGCCTCACAAATAACTCAAAGCCAAGTGAGGCATGAGTTTGAAACCGTTCAGCCTCACCTCTCTATTCTGTGTAAGACTGAGTACATGTATATGCATTTGTGTCTGCACCCACCCCTGTTTCAATGTCTTGATTCTCTCTATGATATCTTAATTATGGATGAGTCAACCAATACTGCAAATTCAGTAGTTCTGAGTTAAAAGGCATTGAGCTCATCACCTCCAAATCTAAATCTATTTAGAATTGCAGTTCTTCATTTTATGTCCCTGTAGAATTGCTTATTTTTTGGTAATCAAGCTCTCTTTGTTTAACAAACAAAGCTTCCTTCTGTGTTAATATGCATTTGCCCTTGTTTGTGTATGCCTGCTGCATGTTTGTGGGATATGTGTCTGTTGAGATTTCTACCTATATGGGTAAAAAAAAATGTAGAAAAACTATGGGTCAGCCTCTCATTGGGTTCCCCATTTCCAGTCTGGAGGACTCCTTTTTCTGAGTTCCTTGGTTTTCCCGTCCAAGTAACCCTAAGATGGCATTGCTCCATCCTGACTGCCTATGGCAATAAACTTGTGAAGAGTTAAAATGCTGACATCAGAACAGCAACCTCAGAGCTTAGAGTGGCTGTAAGAAGTCCAGAGACAAGACCAAGACTAGGTTCTGTGGTTTGGGTATGTCTTATTCCCAACATGATCTTTAATGGCATTTGATTCCCAATGGAATGGATTCTGGAAAGTGACAGTGTACCATTACCAGGTGAGTAGGTCATTAGGAGGAGTGATGCCTTTCCTAAAGGCAAGAGAAGGTTGTCACAAAAAGAGCTAGCTCCTTGTGACTGTGATTTTTTTTTCCAGAATCAATGTTCCCTATGCTCTCTTGCCCTTTCTTTCTGCATGAGTTGAAACAGCAGGAGACCCCTCTCTAAAAACAGAGCCAATGCCAATAACAGACTCTTCAGAGTCTCAGACTCTTCAGACTTCTCAGCCTCCAGCAATGGACCACAATAAAATTCTTTTTCTTTCCAAGCCACCCTGTGTCAGGTATTCCCTCCTAGCAATGGAAACGGAACCAAGACACTAGCTGATACTTAAAGTACTCAGGTGAGATCATGAATTCCCAGAATTGAGAACCATGGACCAAAAAAAAAAAATGAATCGTGTGCCTTTTGCTCTGGGCGTGAGCCGAAGATGCCCCGACACAGAGTGAAATTTCCAAGTTTTGTCCCCTTTAAGTTAAATAATCTTTTAGTGTTTTTGGTCATATACCCATAGAATAACCATAATGTTTAAATAACCTACCAATGATTTAGATTTCTAAGAAAGAGGACCCTAATTTTCCCCATGCCCCTCAACCATCATAGCATCTTATGTCCCAAGGCCCAGATATTCTTGAATTGAAAGAATGGTAGCCAGTTTGTGTGCCTCTCCTCAACGCCCTTCATATTCAAGTCTTTGGCATGTGTTTTTTGATATTTGTCGAAAGAATGGTTCATTTTTCTTTAAAGGTTTCCTATTTCTTCAGAATGCAGGGCAGCTTTCCATGGCCTCATATGCTATTTCTGAAGCAAGGCCCATGTGGGACAGGAAATTATATTAAGGAGTGCATAGCCAAAAGCTTTTTAAAAATTAGTTATGTGCTTACTTTGTGTTAGTAGATAAATGCAAAGAGGACAAAAACTTGAGGCTTTGTGAGTATGGTTGCTTAGAATGGAGGCTGTTGGGAAAAAAAAAAAAGAGCATGCTGAAGGTGACTTGGTCGTTAAGAACACTTGCTGCTCTTGCAGAAGACCAAGGTGGGGTTCCCAGCACCTATAAGGCAATTTACAGCTATCTTTAACTCCTTTTCTGACGTCTGAAGGCACCAGACATGCATATATGTGCATGCAGGTGCTCAAAAGATCAAAACAAACCATTACATTTTTTTACAAAGCAAGTAACTTTACATCTGATTGAAAGAAAATTACATTGTGGATCTAGTGACTACTTAGTGTCACAGGGGGGTGACTGGACCCAAGATGCCCCTGTAGATGCCACAGTAGAAGACACAGGGGTGCTCAAAAATCTTTATATATGGTATAGTATCATTATTTATGCCATATTTAACATCTACACAGTCTCTCTTGTAACTTAACTATTCTCTAAATAATCTATAATAACAAATACCATGTAAATATGATGTTAATGAATGTTTTAGGATAATGGCATGATAAACATTTCTGTGTGGAGTAAGGTCACAATTCTAAAATGTGTATTTTCCGTCTGTAATTTGTGGAGCCCACAGACATTTGGAACTCATAAAGCTCAAGTTTTACATTATATAGGAGTATGGGGAAATTGTTATGTGTAGGCAAGAGTAATAGTTCACACCTGTAATCCCAATATGCAGAAAGCAATAGCAGCGCCAGGGAGATTTCTAGTTCAAGGCCAGTCTGGGCTACAGAGCAAGAGAGAGAGAGAGAGAGAGAGAGAGAGAGAGAGAGAGAGAGAGAGAGAGAGAGAGAGAGAGAGAGAATATGAAAGAGGAAAGGGGAGAAGGGGAGAGAAGGGGGCCCTCCTACTTACCCTCTCAGCCTTCTATTTCCTCCCCTCTAATAGGATTCTCTGCTTTGTCAGGGTCTTGCAGGTAAGTCTGTTGATAGTAGTTAAGGATCTGGATGGTTCCTCCTGGCTGAAACTAATAGCCCATCCAGGTTCAAGGGGCTAAGATAAGGATTCCACTTTTCAGTGTGAGGTGGTAGGGTTTTAGAAGAATGTGTAAGATGAATGTTATTGTCTTGGCTATTGTTCTAAAACATATACATATTAGGGATAGGATAAATAGACAAGACTTCTCCAATGAGAAAGGCTATCCAGGTAAAAGTGATGAAACACCTCCTACCTGAGGACAGTGCTAGAGGCCCAATCACCCTGATCAAGAGAAGACGGAGGAACACACAGTGGCCCTTCATGGACACACCCATCGATCCTCTGAGAGAACACACAGTGGGCCTGGTTGCACAGACACACCCACCAACCCTCTTTTCCTCTAAGCTTAGAATAAGCTCCCACCCACCAACTCTCTTTTCCTCTAAGCCTAGAATAAGCTCCCATAACCATCATTTTCCTCTTCCCACTCCAAGAGAAATTTTCAGAAGATGATGATGGGGGCCAGTGAGTCAGTTATTAGTGGCTGAGCAAAAGGTTCCTAGACTAGATAGACTTGTGTTTGAATCCCATTTCTGTTCATAAGTTCTTTTCTGTTCATAAGTAGAAAAACTTCTTGGCTCTTTTAAGAGTCAGGTGGCCCATCAATTCTGCACAAATGGGGATTAGTCTCATAGAAAAGATGCGTGGATTTAATAAGATAATGGAGAAGAAACTGCTCGCATGTGTTTACTGAAGTGGCAAAGGACAGAAACAGAATTATAAGCTCTAGGTATCTTCAAATCTTTGTATTGCTTTCTCTGAGACTCAAACTACACATAAATAGACTAGTAATTTTGAAAGCCTTTTGAAAGCTTTATGAAATTGATATTTTTTAATTTTAATCTTGGTAATGTAGAAAGGGCTTGGAGAGGGTAAATAAACTACCTACCTATACTACTTACCTAGGACCAGGTAGTTAGGATTTGAATTCAGCTTCTCTAGCCCCAGTGAACTTCCTGTCTGGGGCAGGGCTTTCCAAGAACAAGTGTAGATATGGTCCTCTGTGATGGATGGGGTGACAGGAAACCTGCCAGGTGGGCATGGCTGACGGTGCACTCTCACAGATCCCTGCAGATGGCCCAGGAGCCACTGGCTATTTAAGCCCAAGGTCATGGAGAAACACAGTCAGAGTTCCAGAATGAAAATGTGCTTCTTTACTTGAACCAGTAGGGAAATGCCAGTTCCTGTGAGAAAGGGTAGGAGGTGAGCACAGGGGCAAGTGTTGGTGTACAGAACGTATCAGGATGTGGAGATGGAGGGGAAGGCCGGGACAGGATAAAGTGTCAGAATAAAGCATGGCCTTCTTTTATCTTTTTAAACATACCACATGCTCTCAGTGTTGAACCTTTGCAATGCAGTCTTAGTATTCATTTATTCATTCAGCGTATGCTTTCCAGGCCTTCTTATGGGCTAAGTGGTTATTATATGTGCTGGTGTAAGAACTGTGAACAAGGGGGACAAGTTTATTCTCTGTTGGAGCCTATCATCAAGTTGTAGGAGCAAGGGTAGGAAGAAGATAAGACTCAAATAACCACACGACTAAAGAAGATTCTAGATGTAGGACTATTGGTCACTAAAAACAACAACAACAACAACAACAATAATAATAATAATAATTGGTCATGGGATCAGGGGAACTTGTCTAAGGAGGTACTGTCTGAATTCTTTGTAAAGAATCATTTGAGCTGAGAAGTATGATTAGTTTTTCATTATTTTATTGAAGTTCCCCTGGCCAACAGGCTTAAGATATCTACTCATCACTGTGGAGTTTATTTATACTATTGTTTGGCCTCACCTATCTTTTTTTTTTTTTTTTTTTTTTTTTTTTTTTTTTTGGTTTTTCAAGGCAGAGTTTCTCTGTGGCTTTGGATCCTGTCCTGGAACTAGCTCTGTACACCAGGCTGACCTCAAACTCACAAAGATATGCCTGTCTCTGCCTCTACCTCTGCCTCTGCCTCTGCCTCTTGCCTCCTAAATACTGGGATCCAAGGTGTGCACCACCAATGACCGGCTGGCCTCACCTATCTTATGAGTTCCTTGAGGACATGAGGCAGGTATCATGCCTGAAACCTGCAGGGTGCCTGAACTAACACAGGTGCTCATCAGTTTTGTTGTTTGTTTGTTTGCTGATATATGGATGAGTTTGGTGTGAGCCATCAAGGTGATCTCTAGTGCAACTTTGTCTCCCAAGATCTGTTTGTATTCTCTCCAACTGTTGCTACTCGTTGTCTACACACACACACACACACACACACACACACACACACACACACACACCTTGGGGTTTTTAATGAATGAGAATGATTTGTACTACAGCATATGGCTACTTTAATTAAGCAAAGGGTATCATTTTAGTGCCATAATAAATAGTATATGATTTATCAGGCCTCCTGAGTCTTTCACAAATATGCCCCGTGAGCTATGTAAATCTTTCTCTCTTTGAGGGAGTATGGAAACAATCCCTGTTGATCTGGCACAAAACAGTGCACGGGGCAAAGAATGAGCCCTGAAAGATGCAGATATGCATAGTGGCATAATCTGTGGATTCCCAAGTACCTTAAAAATCACAGACACTGAGTAGGGAGAGTGGGAATGGGGGAAAAGTCACCAGCAATTATCGTGGAATCTACCTTTCAATGTGCAGTGCCTATTAACCAGGAACACTACCACTCACTGAAGAGGCTGGGCTCTGTAGAAAGAAGTGCCACTTGGAGAAACAGAAATTGGCCCTAGCCTCCTGGGCTTTGTTGCTAGGCGTTTGTTCAGGGCTGGAGAATTTGAATCCACCCAGGAGAAGGGGCAGACTAAAAATAATACAGGGGTAAAGCAAACTGAGCCTGTGTGTGCAGTAGAAACCCAGCAACAGGGAGATGTGAAAAAAAGAAACCAGAGTTAGACACAGAGCCCGAGTTAGCTACCCTGAGTCCAGGGCTTTTTGGTGAACTGTTGGACCCCAAGGGAGTTGGTACTCGGCACTGACAATACTTGACATGGCGATAGAAGGATTTTCCTGGGTCATTACTCCCCTCTCTAGGGTGGTAAGTGGCTGCATGCAGTTCTGTGAGATCAAATTATCCCCTGCACAACTCACAGAAATGTTCCCCACAAATAACTGTGTTTGGTTCTCTCCCCATGGGAGCAGGACTGAGAAAGATTCAGGGAGAAAGCAGAAGTAGCATTGGGTCTGAAGAGTGAGTGACATCAAGCAAAGGAACGTGGGAGAGCAGTAGCAGAAATGGTGAGTCGGTCTGTCATGTGCCAGGCCTCTCGTTACATTTTATGTGTGTGTACCCATGTGGAAGACACCACTTATGTCTCTCCATGTCCTGAGGCATCAAGGGGACAGTGATTCAATGAAGCCTGTGGGACAGAGTGTTTATGGGAAGGACACACCAGTCTATTCTGATTCCAAGGACAGGCCAGATGGAAAAGGAGATAGAGAAGACAGTATAGAGAACCTTGAAGACTTTATGTGCACATTTCAAAATAAAAGGATGCAATTTTTTGGCATCTATGTGCAATGTTAAGGCCCTATGCTTGGATGTTTTGGCTCCTTCAGTCTCTGTTCAATGGTCCCCTGAGAATCTCTTCATGGATAATCTACTAGTGCCTTAGTCTCCATACAGCCAACATCCCACTCGTCATCTGTCCACCCCGGCATGTATTCAGTTCCTTTCCCTGAGCAAAGCCACCAGGATCCGTCTAGTTGTCTGAACTATGAACACAATGCTGTTGGTGGGTACCTCCTTTACCTTGTTTCAATAGCCAGCCTACAAGTCACTTTTTAAACATTTCTTCTGACTCTCAACTTCTTTTTATCTTCTTGAAATGCTTCATTTATGTCCCAACTGGTGTCCTTGTGTCCAGAACAAAACCTATAAGGTTCAGATACATACTGCTACCATCTTATACCCAATTTAAAAAAAAATCTGTAAACTCTTCATTAGACAAAGCAATGGCAACTCCTGGTCCTTTTTAAGCTTTGCGGGATTTTTTAAAAATGGAGTTACAATGTATGAAGTATGCCCTGACAAGTGCCCTGCCTGGTAAATTACTGTCTTCATCTCAAGCAACACTGAAGAGCTCAGTGCTTATTTGAATAATTTGAAGCACCACAGAGTGTGTCCTAGACACTCAGCATGTTCCATGAGCTGTGAGCTGGCCCTATACTCTCTCCTGCTTATGTTGTGTCCTTCCTCTTGCTACCCTTTCCCCTACACTGTAGCTGGGCTCCAGGAACACTGGCCTTCTCAGTGCTTCTCACATAACCAATGCTCCATGCTTCCATCATCTAGCTTGTATCACTCCCATACTGGACCATCCTCCTTTTCTCACTTTCCTCATTGGCCACCCGACTCCATCGATCCTTCGAGATCCTGTGAAGACACCTACTCCTGTTTCTCTGAACCCCACGTTGGGCCAGCTGTCTTTGTTCTCTGCTCCTGGATCTCCATGGGCATAATTTGCCTACTGTCCTATATTGGATTGTGTGCATGGCCCACCCCAGGATACTGTGAGCTCCTTGGAGACCAGACTGTGGCCCATTCATCTGTCTTTGGCCCCTGACATGGTGCCTGTGCCTGGCATGTAGTGAGTGTTCAGTCAATCTTACTGCACCATGGTATGTGGAACTCAGAGCAGGTCTCTCCCCTACCTTCATCAAATACCCAGATTCTACTGTGTTGTCTCAAAGATCACAGAACATTTCCTTACCCCATGACCACAGACTGAGAATACAGGGGACCTTCCTCAGGGGTCTTGGACTGACTGGTGAGGGCCCAGATCGATAGCATATACTTCTTCTGCTGCTCCTCTCCTCTTACTCCCTCCCTTCTCCACTCACTAAATCAAAGGGAACACCAGCACCTATCAAAGATAAATGACATTAAATACCTCATCATGGCTGAAGAGCAGTGAACAGAGAATGGTGAGACCTTAAGTGATGGGCATCTTTGGGGAGAAGGGATGAATGAGGGGGACTTGATTCTGGAGATGGGCACTAAACTTCCTCATCCCTTGCCTCTGAAAGAACCTATCTGAGTCAGTCAGCAGGCACTTAACACCAATGATGCAGAGGGGGGAAAGCCCTAGACACTGTGTTCTTGGGGAATTGGGTCAGTAGTTAAATATATTCTTCACAACCAGTGTAAAATTGTCAGTGCTTAACTGTGTCTTGTTCAGTTTATATGCTCACAGTCTATCTAATACCTAGCTTTCACAATATGACTGATGATAGTCTCTGAATGGGTAAATGGAGGTCATTAGGGGGAGTCCTAACCTAACACCAGTGTCCTTACAAGAAAAGAGAATTCAGACAAAGATATTACAGAGAGAAGACTATGCAGTAGCTTCTCAAGAGGCAACAGAGGAAAGCATCCCTGCCTACATCTGGTTCTCAGTTTGTGTGTGTGTGTGTGTGTGTGTGTGTGTGTGTGTGTGTGTGTGTGTGTGTGTGTGTGGGGGGATTCCAGATGTCTGAACCGATACATTTCTGAGACTTAGGACACCAACATGCATCACTTTAGTACAGCAGGCCTAGCAGGGCAATTAGGTGGGCTTATTCTGGTGATCCTTGGGGGCTATAGCAGGCCCGAGTGCCACTGTCATCTCTTGGAGGGCTTCCTGATACCGTCCCCACAGGCTGTTACCCTGGTGCCTATTTAAGGAACCTCTTGTTTTTATTAGTCTCCTCCACAACTCTATAAAGGTACTCCGTCTGCCAGTTGCACTTTAGATAGTTACAGATTAGCTTGTCATTCCTAGGCCTGGAACAGAGATGGTGCCTAGCAAACAAAGAACCGCTTGATGAAACACAGTGGGCTCTGCTCAGGGTGTTTCCCACCGGTTTCCCACTCCAGCCCTTCTGCTTGCACACCGCCTGGCTTCAGGCACTCAGCTCCCCTCCTCTCCTGAGGCCTGACAATGCTGGTAAACAACCCTCAGAAGGAGGTGGTTAGAGATGCAGTGGCCTACATGGGGAGAACGAGATGATTGGTCCCTTTCCCATCAAATTATATGATTGGCCAACTGGCTGGCTGACTAGACCCCTGTGATTGGCTCCCCGGGCGGTAAAGGAGACCTTCCCTTTAGGCGGTTCCTGCCAGCTTTCTGGGTGGATGAGCAGAGCCTGTGGTGACTGAGCTTGCTTGTCAAGTCTGTTTGCTTCGGCCTCAAGGTGCAGAAACCGCTCACAGCCCAGAGCACACTGCCCTTCTCTAGACCCGCAGGAAGGGGATTAGCTGCGGGTCAGTAGGGGTCCAGCACAATCTTTCTCTGTTGGGCAAACAAAACAACTATTGATATTCCTGCTTTCCCGACTTAACACCTTTAACTGGAGGCAGAAAATCAAACCAACTAAATCGCAGGCCCTCCTGCTTCTCTCTCTCTCTCCCTCCCTCCCTCCCTCCCTCCTCCCTCCCTCCCTCCCTCCCTCCCTCTCTCTCCCTCTCTCTCTCTCTCTCTCTCTCTCTCTCTCTCTCTCTCTCTCTCTCTCTCTCTCTCTCCCACCCTCACCCCCGTGCTTTCCTTTTTTTTTTTTTTTCCTGCAAGTTAAGAATGTAGCTTTTCACCTGGACTGCTGAATCAAGAGAGGATTAGCAGGGAGAATGAATGAGTGGCTCCCACCCTTAGCAGCCTGGGCAGGTTTCCTGCTATTCCAGATGTTCCAGAAATGTTGGGAAGTCTGCAAAAATAGTAATCATTACCACTATAATTATGTTTTGAAAACTCTGCATTATTAATTAATTAATTAGTTAATTATTTTTTGTTTTCCATTTTACACTTTGTAGATAAGGGAAATACGTTGGCTGGGTCACATGGGCTTGATCAATAAGGCGAGGATGCTATAGACCCAGGGCACTTATAGATCTGCCAGGTTAGAAAGAGGCATATCACTGTGGATTTGGGGCAAGGGCTGTGTATTCATGCAGTAAAGCAATTCCACAAGTTTAATTCTACGGAGTGGGAAATGCTCACCCAGCCCGTCTATCCTGACCTGCCCCAGAAACTCATTCCTGTGTTCACTGACACAGTGGGCATGAGTCTGATCCCTGCAAGGCTTCTGAGCTGGACAGAACTCAGTAGGTGACAATGTCTGTGCTACTAGATGTGGGTAGTGACTGGAAAGGACATGTCTTCTTTGCTACTGCACTGGGGTAGAGGCATGGGAAGCCTAGCCCACTCATTGGTCATTTACTCCATGGGACTTCCTCGAGCAGCCTGCTCACTTCAACACTGAAGCTGGGCTTTAGGTCCTTTATACTTTCTTGGCCCATTCTTGATCTCCTGTTAGTCTGTGTGTTCGTTTCAGCCTTGTCAAAATAGCACTGAGTCTTAAAATATAAAGAGTAAAACTGCTTTGCAGAAAAAAAAAAAAGGCACAAATGGGTATGTCTGATGGCATACCCGAGTTTGCATTTGATCCCTGCCATTCCTCACTCATTGTCTTTAACTGCTGCATGTTGAGTCCCTGCTTACCAGTGAAGCCACCTTTTGTGAGTTAACAGAGCTGCCAGTCTTACTCAGGGTAGCTGCTCATGAGAAAAATTCTTAACAAAGAGTTTCACATGACCCTAGTAGGCAGCAAGCACTCTGTAGATGAGAGCAGTCATGACTGTTAGTAAAGCCTGGAGCGGGTGTGGGGGGGATGGAGGGATGGGGGAGTGGGGGGTGAGGGGTGGGTTGAGGGGTGTGTGTGTGCAATGAAAGGAAGGTTCGATCCATCTCCTTCAAATGCTTGGGAAAGTCCTCAGCTGGGGTTCAGATTTGTCTGTAACAAGGGATAAGGAGTCTCTACTGTCAATTGATCATGGAGATCTCATGGGAGGGGCTAGGTAGGGATGTGTCTCTTGAACCTTTAGTGCTGTACTAGCTTGAATGATCCCTCTGAGACCTGTGTATTTTCTTCCATGTACTTAATTTGAAATTTCACTCACAGAAAGAACCTGACATTTTACTAGTGACTAATCCACATGACTGCTAGAAGTTTGCTCTGGTTTCCTGGGGCTCACACAAATGGTCACACATGAGTGGTTTGGAACATCAGAAACATATGCTAGGGAGATGGCTCAGTCTGTACAGAGCCTGCTGTTCCCCAGCAGGACCTATGCTACCTATGCTTGGATCCCGACACCCATCTAAAAGCTTGGCATGGTAGTGCACATCTGGAACTCTAGCACCCAGAGGATGGAGAAAGGCAGATCTGTGAAGCTTATTAGCCACCCAGGCTAGTTAATCAGTGACATTATCTCAAAATTTAAGAACCCACAGATTTGACTCCATTCCATTTTGACTTAAGGTCAGAGAGTTTTTACATGTCCTTGCTCTTTCAAGGTGGAATAACAAAGATGCCTGGCCTAAGATGTGGATGCAACAGGATGTTTGGCCTAAGGTGTGGTGGCCTCACATCATGCATGTCCTGCCTAAACAACAGAATGCTTAGCTCAGGATGTGGTTACTTGATGTTTTGGGTATTGAAGAGGTAATTACTGTTTGTTCCTTATATCATTAAAAAGGACATCTTTTGCCTTCTCCCCCTCTTTTAATGGGAGAATGAAATATTAAAAAAAAAAACTTTGAAATTAAAACATGGGAGGATTCAGTATTTACTGAATGCCCTCCCAACTCTATCTTTTGTTTCTTGTCTCTTTCCTCAATTTGAATTCCCCTTCTCAGACACAAACTCAGATTAGCTATTGGGTCTCAGACAGATGATGCCCTGAACGTGGGTCAGAACACCAAAATCAGTTTGGGGAAGATGGTTGTGCAGGCAAAGTGCTTGCCAACCAAACATAAGAACTGGAAGAATAGGGATATGGACCCCTGGCCAAAGGTAGATCCTGGGCAAGTATGGTAGCCTGCCTGTGGTCCTAAAACAGGAAGCAGAGACAGGAAATTCCATTGAACAAGCTAGATAACTAGGTTAGATAAACTGGTAAGCTCTGAGTTCAAATAAGATACTCAAGCCTCAACATGTAGGGTAGAGAACAATAATGTGTCCCTAAGCATGCACATATGTACATATGCAACTACACACATGTGCAGGCATACATATGCACACTCATTATCAAAAATATAAGATTAATAATGATTGGGAATAGCAGCCAAAGTCAACTTCTGACCCTTATATGCACATCCACAAACAAGTGCACACACACACACACATACACACACACACACACACGATAAATAAAACAGAAACCATCAGCAACTTGCAGTTTGAGAGAGCAGTAATCCAAAGTAAAGACAGGAAGCCAATGTCCCTTCTTCAGCCTTGGGCAGTGTAGTACGTTTGGGTGTAATTTGCCCCCATTGGGAGTGGCACTATTAGGAGGTGTGGCTTTGTTGGAGTAGGTGGGCCTTGTTGGAGGAAGTGTGCCACTGTGGAGGTGAGCTTTGAGGTCTATCCTCAAGATATGCCCTGAGTCTCATACCACTTCTTGTTGCCTGTGGGTCAAGAAGTAGAACTCTCAGCTCCTTCTCCAGCACCATGGATGCCTGCACACCACCATGTTGCACCATGGTGATAATGGACTAAACCTCTGAAAATGTAGATCACCCAATTAAATGTTTTTCATTATAAGAGTTGCTGTGCTTATGGTATCTCTTCACAGCAATAGAAACCTAAGACAGGCAACTCTAGGTATTAATTGATGTGGCAGGGCCAATCCAATTGTCTTCTCACAGTCACACAGTTGTCTGTTCTTCCTCTTCTAAAGGCCAGTGATGGTGTTAAGGTAAAGGTTCACTCTTTGATAGGATAACCTTATTTAGCTTAACTAATTACAGCCTCAATCACTTTTTCCAACATAAGGTCATATATCAAAATATTTATTAAGACTTCGTCATATCTTTTGAGAAGAGGAACTCAATCGCAGTGTCCCTCCATCTTGCCTAGCTTGGGCCCTCCCAGTGCATCTGCACAGCTTTGGCTTCATGAGCTGAACTCAGGGCCCAGTGTGAACACTGACATGAATGCACTCCTCCCAGCAGAGCCTGCCCATGCTGAGTGGGTCATGCACTAATCCATTGACCTTTGCCTCTTTGAACACTTCCCTGCCTCCCATCTCCTATTTTAGGAACATGCCTTGATTCTGCTTGACTCTGGCTGTCTCTACTTCCAGAGTCCTCCTCTAGTCTGTGGGGAATGTCTAGCTTTGTGGTCCAGCCTCTTTCAGTCATTATGAAAGAAGGGACAAAGGCAACTAACTGTAGGTGTGCTGTTCCTCTGCCTAGGCTTATTTATTATATTCCTAGTTGGCTTGTGTCAAAGGAGACAAGTTGATGGCTTTCTTATTTTTCTTATTTTTTTTTACCAGAATGATCTAAATGTTCTCTAATTAACCTATTAGTTTTAATTATACACCTGTAGTCATTTATTTGCTAATCTGAAACCCAGAACACCCTGGATTCAAAGAAAAGATTCACCACCAGCCCCCACCCTTTCCTCTTCCCCCTGTGAAGTGCTTAAAGCACTTGTCAACACACGGGGAATAATAATAATAAAAAGAGTGACATCTGATCAGACAAAAAGGGGAGTGGAGAAGAGGAACAAAGCCCCACTGCAATCTAGCTGATGGCAGCCTCCTCCATATTCATCAGGAAGGTTCCAGCTGAGGCCTCCCCTGGTGCTGCCCCAGGCGAGCAGGGACATGCTGGCCTGCTGGTCAGAGCTGCCTGCTCCACATTCAGTCTGGTGACTTTGGGACTTCAGGGCTCAAGTCTTGCATCAGGACCTGCAGAGACCACACAGGTGTGGGTGTTGCTATTGTCAGTTTCTGTCTGCCTAAGATCCTTGACAGATGAAGTTTATCTCCAAGATGACTCTCTGAGTGTGGCCCAAACAAAGGGCTATGGTTACTATGATTATCCCATCTTATAGACCAGTAGAAAAAGTCTTAAAGAAGTAAAATGACTTGCCCACAGTCACAAAAGCAATGCTCTATTGAACCAGAATGTGGGCTCTGTCGGATTCCCAAGGGCCTGACTGAGACAATTTGGCTATTCCCCTTTCTAGGGCAATCTTATGATAAAGCAATTAATTTTAAAATGTTGGTACTGACTTTGGGTAACAAATTACTTGTGACACCCTGCACAAATTAGCCTGAGAACTACTGGTAGAGAAAGAAAAGGCTGTGAATGCTAGAAAGCCACTGGGTAGGTCCTAATTTCACTTTGTATTTTGACCCTAGCAAGTCTCTCCTGGCAGTACAAAGGTCACCCTCCTAGCATCCCCTTCCATGTAGATGTGGCTTAAGACACTTTATTTTGAGTGGCAAAGAACTGGATTGGAAAGGGGAGTGCCTGACTTTGCATAGACCTCTCTACAGGAAATAAGAGCAAAGGATTCTGTAGGTAAACTGGGACTAAGTGTAGTATTTAGACCAGTATTCCAGCTTGACTCATCCCTGGTCAGAAAGAACCAAATGTTTCTAGATGTTCAGTCAAGGAGAAGGGTAAGGACAAGAGAAGAGGTTGGTGCCTCCTGAGGATATCACTTTGGAAGATGCTAAGTCCCAGGAAAAGGTATGGGCACCAGACTAAGCCAGTGGTGGGAAGTGCCGTGGTATTTAACAAGAGCATGGAATAAGAGATGTGGTAATTGTGGAAGCCAGAAGAACTTAAGAAGATGCATAAGCTGAGAGTTTTTACCCAAAATATTTTTTAAAGAAAATCTCCTGAAATTCAGGACAAATTTTGTATGCTCACTCACTGGAGTCCCTGGTCCCCACCCATCTCCCTCTTCCAGTTCTGCTTAAGAGTCTCAGGTCTCACTGCAATGAGCCTAACCAAAATAGAATCACTGTCCCAACGTACCCTTCACAAGAAACAATGCTTTGCTAATACTATATGGCAGATTTCCCGGAGTCCTAGGAGCCATGATTAGCAACTTTCAAGCCTAGGAGAACGTCATTGGGTTTCCCCACCTGGAAGTCTGTTTCACGAATAGTGTTCATGCATGCAGAACCCTTTCCTACATTCCCTTGGGAAGTGCAGGTGCCTCTTTGATCTTAACATCCCAAGCATATCCAGCTCTGACAGGAGGAGTCTATTTGCAGCCATGCAGGTCCTATAAAGAAAGGCTGAAAAAAAATAATTAAATGGCTAATTTGACCCTCGTTCCTTTCTTCCCAATCTCTATCCACCCAAGATGCGTAAAACCTAATGAATCGAGCTTTGTGCTGGACCAAGCCATCTGCCATTTCAATCTTGGATGTCTCTCTACTCTTCTTTCCACCCTTTCCACACTCTGCTGGGGAGCTTCCCCAGGAATCACAACACCTTCCTCTTGGCTGAAATTCATCAGTAGCAATCTTGTTCCATTTCACCCCACTGCTTAAAATGGATTCACACATCTAGGGATTGAGTTAAAGGTAGTAACACCTCATTTATCTGGGTATCCTTAGAATTAAAAAATAATAATAATAACTTGATAACTGGGGCTTATCCTTCCAGGAACCAAAATGATGTCTTTTTAAAATTCATCATTTTTAGTGAACATTTTTGAAAAGCATCTTCCACACTTGCCACAGAGACCACATGTTGTCATCTGGGGGATGGGTAATCTGTGTCTGCTGCTGCTGACCTGCTCTTACTCTGTTACCTAGGATCAGCTTCCACTCTTTGGGCTGTCAACTATCCATGTCTGATGGCTGTTCTTCCTAGCTTTTTCTCAGTATGCTGCTGTGGGAATTGAGGAGCTCAGAAAGCGATTTCCTGAGTTGATATATCTCGTGTACATCAATGAAGCCCTCTATGATACCCTGAAGTGTCAGGTGCTGGGTGGAATAGAGGCAGAATTTTATGATGCCTGCTTTGGGGTGGTCAAATGTTTTGGAGTTTACTAGAGTGCTTGCTCTCTAGTGCTGATAGAACTAAAGAGACTTCTAGTTAGGGGCATTCAGTGTATGTAAAAGCCTCAGTACCTTTCTGATGGGCTTGAACAGGCAGGCAGCATGTCATGGAGAAAAAGACAGGAAGACAGTGTATTTGTTCTGTGGAACTCTCTATTAGGCCTGCCTACATATTGCACATGACTTAAAGATATAGGGACAGCTATCCCTATGTTACTGAGAGTGAAGGGGAGGATCAGTGATGTTAACTAGTTTCAGAATAAGAAGCCAACTCAAGTCTTCCTGGCATTAAAATTTATTGTCATTTATGCTCATTATATTATCCTAAAAATTAACATTCTTTGTTATTAATGAATAGGATATTATGGGAAGCTCCAACATACATGTTTTAGCAATAGGGATGCTCTTGTTGAAGGTCTAAGCTTTCCTGGGTCTGAAGGCTCTTTTGGAACCCTGGGGCTCCAAGAAATCCACATTGAAAACCATCATACCTACCCCCTTCTATTTCTGCAGATATGTGCCAAGATATACCTTATAAAGTTAGAGTTTGCATCTATGATCTAAATAAAATTGATAATCACACCAAGAAAGTGACAACATAGAGGGTCATTCTCTGGAAAATCTGTAAAGGAGGCAGACTCAGCCTGAGCCTACTGCCCACTATGGTCTATGGCCTCACTCGAGGGGAAGAGATTTTGGATTCTTTTTGTTTGTTGGTTGGGTCTTACTTATTTTTGTTTGTTTGTTTTTTGTTTTTCAAGACAGACATTCTCTGTGTGGCTTTGGCTATCCTGGAACACGCTCTGTAGTCCAAGATCACAGAGACCTGCCTCTGTCTCCCGAGTGCTGGGATTAAAGACCTGGGCCACCACTACGAGGTGAAATTTTGAATTCTGTATACAGACTTGGGTGGCTATTCTGGAGATTTACTAGGCCAGCATCCTTGAGATCCAGGCTTTTCTTAGTTGACAACCATTCCTTCTCAGCACAAATTATTTCTGTCAGTCCAGGAAGAAGTGTTCTATAGATCAACCAGAATCCACAATCTATGACACGTTTGAGAACCCCTACATGAGTCTCAGGGGCCAGATGACACACCAGGCCTGGAGAAGCAGCACCACAGGCCTCCATACCCAGATAGGGGTACACAATCAATAGCAGCAGTTAGATGGGTTGGTGTGAAGAGTTGATTAGTGAAGGGCCAGTTTAAAAGTTTATAGTCTGAGCAGGGCACTGGGGAGGCAGAGATAGGCAGATCTTTGTGAGTTCAAGGCCAGCCTGGGCTACAGAGTGAGTGCCAGGGTAGGCTCCAAAGCTACACAGAGAAACCCTGTCCCCGTCTCTAAAAACAAAACAAAACAAAACAAAACAAAAGTTTATAGTCTGAAGTGGAAAAAAAAGTGAGATTATAATCCTGCCTCTGCAGAATTTAAATTAAAAGTCCTTCTAGATAGCCTGAAAGTTCTAAGTTACAAACATGGAGAATCAAATGAATCTTGTCTATGGGATAATATCAATCTAATGTGGAGCAGTGCCTGTCTGGGACCTGGTACACTGTAAGAGGTTCACACCAGCCTGTGTGAACCCAGCTGTAGCCCAGGCTGGCCTTGGTTGCAGTTGCTATGGTTGTTGTTAATACAATTACCTAATCAGGCAGGAAACCTAAGTGAGAAGTAAGCCAGAGTAATAATTAAAGAGCAGAGAGCTACATAGGACCTAGTTATAATATTTAAATTAATTTAACAATGATTAGCGTAATTACACAAATTTTATTACGGGATGCCAAGCCTGGGGCTTACTCTCCCAGCAGAGATACCAAGTGAATGGGCATTTTGGATTTGGACACAAGAAAAGGTTAAGTAGCCCTCTGCCTGTAGCAAGAACTGAGCAATGGGGCCAGAAAAATCTCACTAAGACAGAAGGAGAGAAGAAGGAATTGAAGAAAAGGTCCAGCAGAGGAGCAGGAACCTGAAGGAAAAGTGGCTGAGAAGAAATAACAAGGGGAGAAGGAAATATGAGCATTCTCAAGGCTTGGGAGAGAGGAGTCAAAAAGAAGATGGCTGTTGAACATTTCAGTGTCAGAGTATCTGGTTCCAAGGTTGTTGGAACCTCAGTGGAGACAGTTTTGTGCAAGGAGCAGGCTCGGAAGCCTGATTAGGCCTGGTGGGTTTAGACGAAGGGGAGGATTAGCACAGACCACTTTTTTTTTTTTTTTTTTTAATGAGACTTCTCATGGGGATTGGAATGTCTGTGAGTCTTGCCGATAAATGTGGTGGCAAGAAGTAAAAAAAAAAGGGGGCCACCTCCTCAGAGCCATCCCTTGGCAAAGTCCCCTTTGGGAGTGGATTTCATCTGGAGGGGAGAATGAGTTAAAAGTCCCCAAAGTCTGCAGACATGGCTTTCCCAGCAATTGATGATGAGGCTGGTATCAAGGAAATGGAACACTGGGTACTTCTTTCTTTCCCATTTGCTGTGGTGCACAATCATTGTCTCACATCACACAGGGACTGTCCAGACTCCTGGGAACACTCGCCTGCCCTGGAGAGCTTGGGGCCACACCCAGTCTGGTCTTGCTGCCAAGAGCCATGGGACAGGTGGCCTGGGATGAATCAGACAGCTAATTAGCACTCTGTCCCCGCCTAAAAGGAGCCAGAGATGTATAAATTGCTCCCAAGAGGGAGGGAAAGAGGCAGGAAAAAAAAAAGGGGGAGGTAGGGAAATCAACAGAAGTTACATCAGAAAACAACATCATCCAAACCAGCAGGGTTCCTCCAGCACAGTGACAGAGGTAGCTTGCACCTGAGGGCCTGAGTTAAGGCGCCCACCCGTGTCACCTGAGTGAAGTGCCACCTCCCTTCTCAAGTGTGGCAGAAGATTGCTATCTCATATATCTGTTGTTTCTTGGCATATAGCTCTGAAAATTTATTACAGAAAGAAAACATCTAACTTGATCCTCAGCAAACCCATGTTTTTCCCTGGTAAAAGTCACAGTGGGACAGTGGCCAATATGATATCAATCTCAGGGATGAAGGAAACAATGGGATGCAGAGAATAATGTCTCAGAGCAGAAAGTGGTAGGGCTCAGCCACTAATGGCCTCCCTGCCTCTGATCAGATCAATTTCCTCTTTAGGGGCTTAGGAATATGAAAGTTCCAGCTACCTACATTTCTGACATTGAAGTATCTAAGGGCCTAAGTTCCTCCTAAGATGAAACTTTTCTGTTCCTGTCCTTGCATCCTAACTTTTGAATCTAACATTCCTGTTGATCTCAGTTCTGTGTGGGCAGACATAGTGAAAAAAAAAACTGGAGGTGGGAAGAAGAACAAAGTAATTATTCATTTGAGAGACAGGGAAGGAAGTCTTAAGTCTGTAATTAAATATGACTGCCCACCATGAGCTCATCCAGTGCCCAGAGCTTGCCTTTCAGGGTATTTCTCTAATAAAATACTCAGAGTTCCTTAGAGAAATGGCTTATTCTAGGATTGAGGTATTGATGCATACAAGAAACGTCAGAAAATCTCACACACACACACACACACACACACACACACACACACACACACACACACACACACACCCAGTGGTGAGGTATGTATGCTACAGGGATGTAATTAATTACAAGTTCATGGACAAAGTTCGAAGAATTTGGGGGAAGAAAGTAAAGGAATATTTTATCAACAGCCAAGCTATAGAATAAATATTCATGAGTCTATTGACATAAGTAAAATGATCGAATGAACATGTACATACATTTCCTTGAATGGAGAGGAGCCAGGCTCTTGTGTATAAGAATCTCTAGTCATTTCTATAGATATACTGCCTTCAATAGTGTATCTCTCTACTCTGTAATTGTGGGCTTCATATGGTGATTGCTTCCCAAAGAATATAAAATGGAAAGAGAAGACAAAAGATGATTTTAGACTGCAGAGCTTAATAAATCCTACCTCAGATGGGTGAACATGGTCTATGTCAGCCATGTAACTCATGTTGACATTATGTAGTCTTGATATGAAATGATGACAATAGCATATTGCCTTTTCTATCTTACTCCCACCAAACCATAATCCCAATGAGAGCAAACAGATAGACCCTACCCAATGCCATCCTGCCAATGCAAGTAGACCAGAATATCTATGAACATAGTCCAACATAAAATTGTAAATTTACTTCAAACATTTTTGCAATTGCTTTTAGAACTCAGGTATGCAATTCTTAAGTGTAATCTTTTTAGATGACAATGTCAGCATCATCTTACAATGTTAAAAGGTTGGACACATTTAGTAGAACTCCTTAAAATGATCAAGGTGAGGCTGGGTAGATAGTTTAGTCAATAAAGTGCTTGCCTTCCATGCCTAAGGAGCTGAGTTCAATTCCTGGAGCCCATGTAATAAACAAACAAACAAACAAAAAACCACTACCACCACCACCAACAAAACAGACGTGGTAGTGCACACTTGTAATTCCAGCACTAAAAAGTGGAGAAAGGCAGATGTGCAGGGCTCACTAGCCTGCCTAACCTAATTGGTGAACTCCAGACCAGTGAGAAACCGTTTCAAAAAATAAGGCAGAGTCATGGTGATGGCTCAGTTAAAAGTTCTTGCAGAATCAGCATGAGGGTCCAAGTTTACACACTCATGTGAAAGCTGGGTGTAAGTGAGTATATTTAACACTGGTTTTCAGGAGAGGAGAGATAAGCAGATCCTTGGAGTTCAATGGGATGTGATACATTAAACTGACCTCTAGCCTCCTCGTGATATGTGTACATTTGCATGGAAACCAGAGCATGCCCATCTGCATATCCACATACATGAACACACACATGCATGCACACACACACACACACGCGCGCGCACACACACACACACACACACACACACACACACACACACACACACTCGAAGTACCAAATCCAAAGCCTGAGAAACTGAGAGCCAAGAGGAGCCTAAAGAGACAGCACAGCTACCAGCAATATTGTGTTCCACTAGGTGCATATAGACAGAGAAAAAAATAATAGGTAAAAACTATGGAAAGATTAATAAATTGCAGAACTACTATCTGCATCAATACTGATTTATTCATTATAACAAATGTTGTGATGTAAGCTGTCAACAACAATAAAAATTGGGTTTTGTGGAAAACAGAAATTATACCATCTTCATGAGTTTTCTGAAACTCAAACTATTCTAAATAATAATAATAATAATAATGATGATGATGATGATGATGATGATGATAATAATAATAATAATAATAATAATAATAATAATAATAATAAAAGGCCTTGCCTAAATCACATGTTTCTAATTAAATCATCAGATTTGTTTAGGAGTGAGTAGAGTTGTAAACTTAAAACTAAGTAACAGATCGTGGTGGACCCTTCTAATTGCCTCCCAAATCTTGCATATACCCAAAACCATGATTTAATTCAAAGGGATGACATGTCTGGATGAGAGTGTCTATGTCCTTTCATTGACTTGTGGCAAGTGGCCTTGAGCACAGTCTGGTCAGTGAAACCTCTAGGATGAACTTGCCTTCCAAAATGAAAAAGGACATCTTTATCAGCAGAAAGTCCTGCGCCCATTTGTCCTTCCAGGACTTGTGGCCTTGTGGATACATCAGCCATCTGTATCCATGGCACAGCCAGCCTTCCACCTACACACATGGGTGGCAAAGACAAGAGCTGGGGACACCAAGCCCTTCATGACATAATTGAACAGCTTCCCCTCTTCTAGTTCTCCGATTGACTCACAGAAACTTCTATTTTTAATGTTGCAACATTTAGTATTTTCAATAACATTATTCTTTGGGAATTTCACATTATGCACTCCAATCCTGCTCAACAACCTGTCCCTCACTATATGCCCCTCACCCCTGCATCATCATCATAGTTCCAATGGCAGCACAGGCCACCCAGTTCAGTATGTCTCTGGAAGCAGCATGGCCCTCAGACACCAAGATGATCTCAGGGAGATGACCAGATCTTCTGTCTCTGCATGGCCCTTTGGTGGCAACATGGGCCCCTGACATCAACTCAGGCCCTAGCTGCTGTAGGATCATGGGCCAAGACATGGCCACAGGTGGTGGCCCAGATCCCAAGCATCCCTGGGGCCTTTGGTGGCAACAAACATCAAACATCACAGACATCAACACAAGATCCAGCTGTAGTAGGACCACTGGCCTAGACATGGCCATAGGCAGCAGCCCAGGCTCAGACACCACCCTGGTCCCAGGTGGCAAGCAAGGGACCCACATCAGCCCATTCCTCACCACCATCACATGTCCAGGTCTGCCTCTTACCACAGCACACCAACAGCCCACGTCTTCATTTCTTCCCCACATACTTGCTCATCACAACGGTACTCCCTACCCAGCACTCATGACACCTGGCAGACCTGTGGAGGCCCCACATTGGGAATTTTTATTCTTTGCAAGCAACTCTAGTATTTCAGATGTAAGGAACAAATCTAAAGGAAGGTAAGAATAGGAGCAATATGAAAAACAGTAAAATAATGGCCACTGGGTAAAGGCACTTGCTACCAAGCCTGATGACTTGAGCTTAATTCCCAGTGGAGGTGAGCTTTTTTTATTTTTGTCATAGATTAGTTGGTCGTTTGAATTTCTTCTTTTGAAATCCTATCCCATTGCCTATTTATAAATTGGTTTTCTTTTGGCTGCTGAGTTCCTTATGTCCCTTGCGGATTGTGGATATTAATCTTCTGTCAGATGGGAAGTTTGTGAAGCTTGCTTTTCTGTAGCTAGCCTTTCTACTCTACTGTTTCCGTTGCTGTGCAGAGGCTTCATGGACTGACAGAATCCACTGGCCCAAGTTTGCTTTTTGTTTCTTGCACTTTGGGGATCTTAGCTGAAAAGTATCCCCTATGTTAAAGTCTAGAAGTGTCTCTCCTGGATGTTCTCGTATGATTTTGATTTTACACTTAGGCCTTTGATCTATTTTGAGTTGATTTCTGTGCAGTGTGAGAGACAGAGATCAAGTTAGGCTCATCCACATGTGGATATGCCTGAAGAGGCTACCCTTCTCCAGGCTTGCCATGTCTGTATGGAGAACCATCCAGTTATTAATTAGTAGGTTACATATGGGTGCTCTTATCTATTCCATGGGTCTATCTGCCTTTGTACCCACACTGCTATTCTGATAATTATAGTTTATAATGTAGAAGCTGGGGAAATGGTGTGGGTATTTCTCAAGAAGTTCCTCAAGAAATGGTATCAGCTTATCAAAGAAACACTTGCGCATCTGTTTACTTCTGTATATGTTCCTACATTATTTATAATAGCTAAGGTATAGAGCCCACTTACATGCCCAGGAATGGATGACTGGATAAAGAAGATGTAGTACATATATATAATCAGAGTAATATTCACTAATAAAAAATGGTCTTCTGCAGCAGAATAGTTGGGATTAGACAACATTATGTTAAGTGGTACAAGTCACACACAGAAAGATGAATTCTGCATGATTACTTATATGTAGATGTTAAAATATATCGATCAGAATTATGATACTGATTGCTAGTGTGTCTTTAGTGGGAGGTTAGATCAAGAGTACAAACAGCTGGAACTAATAAATTCTAGTATCCTAGAATTTAGGTGATTATAGTTTGCAACAAACTATCATGTAATTTTATAAATAATTAAATAAGTTTGCTAGACCTTCCTTGAGGGGAGGGGTGTGCCTGTGCATATCTGTGCCTGAACACAGTACACATGGGGTACAGACCAATAATGACCTACTAAGCACATCCTTTGTGCAAAATGTTATTTTTTATGTGGCTTGTTTTATTTTATAATTACTATCATCTCATGAGCAGGAATGGCATCTATTTCATGTAACAGACATGAAAACATCAGGGCTGAAAGATGGCTCAGTGGTTAAGGACAGGTGTTGCTCTTCCAAAGTACCAGAGTTTAATTCCCAGCACCCATGCTGGGCAGCTCACAACCACCTGTAACTCTAGCTCCTGGGGCTCTATGCCCTCTTTTGGACTCTGACACCTTCCCCATGTGGGTGCTCAGATACACACAAAATAATTAAACCTTAAACCTAATGCAGGGGGCTGGGATGAGCAAATTGTAAAGGTTCAGGTTTTTGTTCAAGGTCAAGTACACAGTTGAGCTGTTTCCAGCCCCACAGTTGGAAGCCCCCAGGCACCAACCAACCATGAGTGGGGAAGTACTATTGAGAGAAGCCCAGTACACTCTCAGAACAGCCAAAATGCAGAGGACCTAGCATTCTGCTAGATCTTAAAGAGGGAATGGGACTCTGCCAGGTGACTTCTGGGTTTGAGGGTGGGGACAGCTGCAACCAAAAGTGAGAGGTAGGTCAGACTCAAAAGCACAGCCAAGAAATCTCAACTCTGTCCTCTAGCACAGGCATTATGTGATCTTCCAGGCTTTCTAAGCCAATGGGTAATATAATTAGAGCTATTTGAGGGAGATCATTCAAGCAGCATTAAAGAGAAGTGACATGCTGAAAGGCTTGTGGCTAGAGGCTTGGAGAGCAATATATGAAAACAGTCAGGAGAGCATCTACTGAAGTGTTGGTGTAGGTAGTGTTAACTGCTGGAAGGAGAGGATGAAGACACGAGTTATCATGTACTCAGAATCACTCCCCACATCATAATGTGGGAATGTAACTTAGTGCAGTCATTATAGAAAACAGCATGAAGGGGGCCCCAAACACAACCCCATCTTAGTTATGGTTTTTATTGCTGTGATAATGTGTTGACCAAAAGTAAATTGGTGAAGAAAGGGTTTATTTCATTTTACAGCTTGGAGTCCATCATCCAGGGAAGTCAGGGCAGGAACTCAAGGCAGAAACCTGGAAGCAGAAACTGAAGCAGAAGCCATGGGGACTGCTCATTGACTTGCTCTGTCTGCTTCCTTATATAACTCAGGACCATCTGCCCAGGGTAGCACTGTCACACTCCATGGTATGAGCCACCCATATTGATCATTAATCAAGAAAATGGACTCCAGGCCAATCCGGTAGAATATTTTCTTAATTGAGTATCCCCCTTCCCATATGACTCTAGCTTGTGTCAAGCTGACATAAAACCAGCCAGCACAGGCCACAAAACTAAAATTATAAATATCATAATATTTAGCTATACCACTTTTGGTTGTATTTGAAGGAAACAAAACCAACACACAACACATATTTATTCACAAGAGTCAAATTATGGAACAAGCCTGGGTGCCCATCAAGAGATGAATGAATAAAGAACATGTGGTACCTACACACAATGGAGTATTATCCAGCCCATAACGACTGAAACCATGCTAATTCAGAAAGTAGATGGAATTGGAGGATATCCTGTTACATAAAATAGATCAAACACAGGAAGAGGAGTATCAAATATGTTTTCTCTCATATGTGGGAACTAAACAAAACATAATCTGGAAAAAGAAGACATCATTAGGGACTAGGAAGAGATTCAGGGGCTAGGAGGGGAAGTGCAGGAGTATAGAAAGTACAATAAACATAATCTATCAATGCACAAAATATGCGAGTATGGAAATATCCCAAGTATTAATTAATACTTGCTAATTTAAATAAGATTAAGACAAAAGCAACTGCTGACAGCTGACTGAAGGAGAAGGAATAGACACAAATGAAATACAATTCTCAGCCACAATCCTGCAGTGCCCAGGTTTCCAAACCCATTATAGTTGGTCAATACATGCTTATGGGATAGAGAAAAACACATAGATACTGCTCCCCTACTACCTCTTTTCTTACTTTTTGTCTGTCCTTATGTATCCTTTCCCAAAAAAAGGCCACAATTACAATTTACACTCATCTGAGGATGAAGAAGTAAGAGTAGCTATGTCCCCGTTCCACTCCTTCCTGCTTGTCGTCCTCCCTTCTGGTGACCTCACAGGAAATGCAGGTGACTTCCCAGAATCCCAGTGTGCCTCAGAGGAATATGTTCACAGGTGGCTCCTGAGCAGACAGAGCAATAGGGCTTGGAAGGAAGGGTGTTTCTCTAGGATGAAGGCAGGATCAGTCTATCCATGCACTTTGCCTTAAATTCTACAGCATGTAATTGAAGACAAACTGTCAGCTCATGTCAATCAAGTCCATCATCAGGTTCTCTGCATTGCTGAGGCTCCAGAACCTCTACTCCTTTCTAACCATAGGCTCAAAGGGATGAATGAATGAGTGCTGGACCAGGCAGCGGATCCATGCTGTGATTGTGATTGGTATCTGTCTTAGACAGCATAGGGTCCTCATTAGTTTCAATGCATTAGCACTTTGGGAAAGGGAGTAATGATGTCCCAACTAGCTGCAGGTACCAGCTGCCTTCATTTGTGCCACAGTGAAGAGTCATCTTTACCCCAGGTGTAGAATCCTGGAGTGTCTCTCAAGGCTGGAATAAGAATCGCTTATTCCTATACAAACCCACTCTTTGAGTTGTTATTTAGACCAAAATTACAGCAATTTTTGAGTCAATACAAGTTGAAATCATCCCAGCTGGAGACTCTGGTGTCCACTGTGGGACCTGGGGATGCTGAGGACTTTGCCCACAGCATATCTCTGCCTCTATCCTGCATCCCTAGGTCCCTAGGAATGCTGAGGACCTTGCCCACAGCACAACTTTCTCTCTCCCTCTTCTTCCCTCCTCCCCTGCTCCTGCATCCCCAGGTCCTAATCCTGTCAGCCAGACTGCTACTACTACCCATGGGGTAGGAGCCCCTAGAGCACCTTTGCCCATGGTGTAGACAAATATTCCCCAGGAAGGCCTGGGGCAAAAGAAATCAAGAACTGGAGAAAGTGGAGGAGTCTTTATAAATCCTCATCCCTTTCACAATAGGTAGTTTCCCTGCAGGCTGGACTTGTCCCTGTCTTGTGCAAGCAATTTTGCTGGAAGAAGAAGAACTAGAGTGACAGAAACAGACAGGATCAGTCAAAGAGAAGGTTGGGCAGTGACAGACCCACAACAGAGAAGGGAACAAAAGAGGCTGAAAATACTCAGGGACAGGCAGTCAGCAGCAGTGACAGATACTCATCAAGGCAGATACACATTTCCACTGGGAAGTGTCCTGAGGATCCACTGATGGTGCCTGAGGGGACCGTTCGTCTAGCATCCTGGGAACTGCTGTGAACCATGGTTGGAAACAGAGCCTGGGTAGTGCTAATGGGATCGATGGTTGGGAATGACCCGAGCTGCAGGGTGAAGCAGCTTAGACCCAGATGGCTGACTAAGGAGGACATCATCCCTGCAGTCTTTGGACTCCCTGGAGGCAAACTATCAATGGTGCCTGGTGGAAATGTTGGCATTGAAACTGTAGGGCTGAGTTTGGACAAGTGGATTTAGCTTTTCTGGAACCTTCTTTGTGATTTGTGAAGGCAGAAGGACAGTGTTTGGCACAGAACAGCTTTGCTGTTATCAGGGTCCTTGCTGCTCTTACAATGACTGCCCTTGTCAGCCTGGGGGAATTCATGCAAGGCTGTAGTTTTGGAATCTGGCTACTCTTCTGTATTACATGGATTGCTCATGACCTTGTTATGGCTTAAACATGGAATGTCTCCCATGGGTGTGTATGTTGAACTCTTGGTCCCTAATCAGCTCTGTTTTGGAAGATTCTGGAAATGTAAGAAGGTGGGTGCAATCTGGAGGAAACTGGTTGCAGAGGGAGTGCACTTGGAGGTTACCTAGCCCTTGATCCCATTCTGTGTCTCTGCTTTTGTTTCTGTCCACCATGAGGATGAAGAACTTTGAAACTTAAGTGACCATGAATGGAAACCCCGAAACCAAGAGCTAGGATAAATGTTTTCTCTGTTAAGTTGTTCTGTTGGGCATTTCTATCACAGCAATAAGCAAAATAATGCTGACTCCAACCCTCCAGACACAGGGTTGAGGCAAATGGACCCCATTCCTTATGAGGGAGGGAGGCAAATGGGGCTGGATTTTGATGGCTTGGGATAAAATTCTTCATAGGTCTATTTTTAGCACAGCATTATTTTTGTTGATCAGGGGTTGTGATAAATGGAATTTGGGCAGGTGGGACATTGACAAAATAATCAGAAACTTAGTTGTGCACATCTTAACAAAGTTAATATTCAATCTAACATTTGTTCTGGATTCAAAGGGGTGGAAACTAAATCTTGAGAGCCGGTTCTGAGCCCAGCACTCTGCTACGGTACAATGTCCATGCTTTCAGGTTGCTACCTGGTTCTCCTTTTGTGAACTGATTAACTGAGTGAGGTTCACAGGGGTTGAGCTCCTTACCCTTCATTATAAACCTTAAGGAAGTATGTATGTCACAGGCTGCCAATGCTCTGGTGGTCCATTCAGAGGGTACAATACACAAGTGTGTGTGGCTGTTTATCCACAAGAGGTAGATGTGCTCTTCTCTACCATGGTTCTAAATTCAAGTTTCAGCACACTCCCTCTTTCTTAAAAACACACAAAACATGAAAAGAAGAGGCCAACCAGAAGTCAACTGATACAAAATAAAGATGAACATATCTGTGGGTTAAAACTTGAACACACAGGCAAGGTTTTGAGCCTGGGGCTGAAAAGCTACAGCTAAGATAGGGGGAATGGGAACCATGCTCACCATGAGAACGTTGGAGCCAACTTTTGTGAATGTTCCTCTCCTTACGACAAGTCTGAAATATGCTCATTGATCATTTACTAATTATCACTATGGTGGTTCTCAGACTCGAGGGTGCCTCAGAATAATCACCAGAGGCCCCATGAAAGCACAGATTGCTGGGCTCCACCACAGAGTATCGTTCAGCAGGAAGACCTAGGGCATGGTCAAAAGGTGCATCTCTAGCTTCCAAGGAACTGATTGTGCTACTCCAGATATAATCTAAGAAGCACTGTTGCAGGTGACTGAGCAAGGGCAGTGCTTGCCCTGCATGCTCTGATTCTTGATTCCCAGCACAATGGCAAAATCCAGGCATTGTGGTCCCTGCCTATAATCCCAGCCTATAGTACCCAGCTGAAGGTAGAAAGACCAGAAGTTCAAGGTAATCCTACGTTAGGCATTAAATTCCAGCCATCCTGGGCTACTTGAAACTGTTGCAGGAACAAACAAAAACAAAAACAACAAATAAATAATAAGCAATAAAAGAGAGGCCCAATGAACATCTCTTTCAAAATTAATTCTCTTGAACATTTCATTTCATTACAGTTACAGAAACCTGACTAATACAAATTATTTTCAGTATGAGAGAGAGAATAGTGTGTGTGTGTGTGTGTGTGTGTGTGTGTGTGTGTGTGTGTGTGTGTGTGTGTGAATAGGTCAGTGGTAGAGTAGAATGCTTGTCAAGATCCTAGGTCCAATCTCCAGAACTAAAGGAAAAAATGTATATGAGACATAATGAACTTCATTTTCAAATTTAAACTTGAGTTCTATCTTCAATCTAACTAGCACTGTATATGATGATATTCCAAAACCTGAAAATTAGTAAAATTTAAAATACTCTGTCTCCAAGTGTGAGGAATGTCCAACCTGCATTTTCTGTCACAGCTTTTCAACTTGGTCACTGATGGTCAAAAGCAGAAAAGAACAGTATGTAAATTAGTATACAAATCTGTGTTTCAATAAAACTTTTTAAATTATTCTGTGTATGTTCAATAAAACAAAAGCAGAAAACCTGGCTCGGCAATGTTGTTTTGTATATTCCTGCTCTAGATACCAGGAGCAAAAACCAGGGAAGGAGGAGGGTTGTTCTTTATTCTGTTAAATATTTTACTGCCAATGTGTTTCAGAGGAAACAAGATCTATGAAGGATTCAGATATATTTAAGATTATATAATTAAACATGCCTATTGAAAAAATCAGGGGTAATCAGTAAAATTTTAAAGTATGTATCTCTCATGCTGCCACAAGGTAAAAATGAAAAAGAGGAGAAGGTGGAGAAGCAGAGAGCACATGAATGTAATTCTGTGTTGTATCTGACCCAGGCAATTCATGTCAGGAAAGCATATTAGAAAGAATACTGGATATTGAGCTGCAACTTTTCCGGGGCTTGGTAAGGCCACAGGAAGCAGGAACTGTTCAAGAAATGAATAGCATGAATCCTAGTTTACACTCAGTAGTGGCTAGAATGTGCTGAGGACCAGGCAGGAGCTCAAACTCTGAAAATGCCATTCAATTCTAACTAGGCATCTATATAATATATTATAAAGCATTTATACAAGACACTATCAAGAAGCTTATGATCCAGAGGTCAGTGAGTAAATACTAATAATGCCCAGGATGTGATCCACCAGGAAGGACAGGCTCTTCCTGACGCTGGGATGCTTGCTCTCAGAACAGAATTCTGTGACTGTCCTATCTCCCATTCTCACTAGGATCACTACGCCCCACTAATAGCTTCCAACATCCCTCCTAGGAAATATGTCTCATTCACTGGTCTATTACTGTGAAAAAAGATCATGGCGAAAGAACTCTTATTCGAGAAAGCATTTAATTGGGAGCTTCCCTACAATTGTAAAGGTTTAGTCCATGATCATCAAGAAATGTTGCTAGAGAAGTAATTTAGATTACTTCTAAATTACTCTGATCTACAAGCAGGGAGAGAGAGATTAAAACTGGGCCTGACTTGGGCTTTGAATCCTCAATGCCACCCCCAAATGGACACCCTTCTTTCAGTTAAGGTCATACCTACTCCAACAAGGCCATACCTTCTAATCCTCAAGTAGTGCCACTCCCTGGTGACCAAGCATTCAAATATATGAGCCTATGTGGGAGCCATTCTTATTCAAATCACCACAGAATATCTCTTCTATTCCTCTCTTTTTTCTTGGTTTCTCTGTATTTCTCCTATTGGAAGATTCTGAGCATAGCTTGTCTGTAGGATTGAGGTCAACAGAGCCAGAGATAGAAATGTACCAGAAGAAAGTGGAAATACTGATAATCCTACCTGTCCAAGAGCCCATTGTTGTTCTAGAATCATGACTGCTCTCTCTGCCTAGAATGCCATTCTCTGTCTTCTCTCAAGGTACAACTCTGTTCATTCTTCTTTTTATATATACTTCTTTTTTATTTTGAGTTATGTGTGTGGGTATATGCCCGTGTGTCAGTGTGTGCACATGAGTGAAGGTTCTCCAGGAGGCCAGAGATGTCAGATCCCTCTGGAGTTGGAATTACAGTTGGTTGTGAGCCTTTCGATGCAAATGCTGAGAACTGAACATGGGTTCTCTAGAAGAAATCATATCTCTGCCCCCAGCTCAACTTGTTCTTAACATGTCAGCTGAGAGAAATTCCTGTTGTCTAGCCTGTTGGACTGGTGTCTCCTGGGTTCTGGTTTCTGTCTTAGGTCAAACTATTAGGTCAAACTGTGAGATCCTAACCGTCTTGGCTGTCCCTCTCTTCTGACTTTGTACTTGAGCAAAATCACTTCACAATTGGATTTAGAGCATATCAACATAGGAATTTTGAACACTAATCCTACACCCACTCATCACCACAGACGCTGAAATGGATAGTTTCTATTTCACTTCTAGGATTCAGCCCAGCCAACACATCACTAGATGTCTACCCCATTACCACCTGCTGCCCACTCAAACCAAGTTAGATAATACCTCTCAGCCCCTCCCAAACACCCTGTGCTTCCTTATCCTGGCACCTGTGGTGGCTAATGTTAATTGGCAGCTTGACTGGATTAAGAATCACCATGTGTTATGTGACTTTTACTGGGGAGACATGAACAAACGTCTAGTCATCCTAGATAGGTCACAAATGACAAATGAATGGAATGATTCCACCCAACTCTGGCTTGGAGAACCAATGAGTTTACTGGAGCTACCTAGAGGAACACAGATGACTCAAAGACAGCTGCATCTTGGAAAAGCCCACACCATTACGGACGACCACTCATGAACGCTGTCTCCCTGACACATCCCTACAATCTCCCCTCCCCAGCAATTGCTACTGCTAATAGAACCCTGGGGAGGAATCCCGTGAACCTTGCAAATTTTGAACATGTTTCATTTACTTCCCGAATCTCATGAGCTTCCCTCCTCCTTCTAGGAGAGAATATTTCAATTTAGAGATATCCTATGTAACATAATGGAAGTACATCCATGGGTGGTCTATGAGGCTGTGTCTAGAGGAAGCTCAACTGTAGAAAGACCCACCTGAATGGGCGTGGCTCCAGTCCACAGGCTAGGATACTGGACTGAACACAGAGGATTGAGTTAGGGGAACATCAGAGCTCATTTCTCTCTGGTTTCTGACTGGGATATAATGTGACCAACTGCCTGATATTGTTATTGCCTAATACTATGATAGACTGTATAACAAAATTAACCATTCATCCCTTCAGTTGCTTCTTGTCAGATTTTTGTCCTAGCAACAAGAAAAACAACTAATATAGTCCATGAGACATTTTATCTGAAATGCTATTTCCTTGCCTGTGTCTCACATTAAGCTCCCTAAGGGCAGAAATTTTCAGTTTCCTGTTCCATCCCCAGCATCAAGATTACTTAATGCTCAGAAACACCGGCTGAATAAGAGGCATGAGCAAGACATTCAACGATAAACCTCAGTTCAAGGGAGAAAAAATAAGGTTTGACATTCAGAAGCTGAATTGGTATAGAGATTTAAAATTCAGCTTAAATGAAATCAAGGAAACATCACACAATTACATACTAATTGTATGCTTGTTATGTAGCAGGTTGCCAGGTAGAGTTGATGGGACCAAAAACTCCCATAATGCTCTGATTCTTCACGAGGAGGATTCAGATATAAAGAGAAGAAGGGGTAGATTACAGGTATTATCAGAAGGAGGCAGAGGAGCAAAGTCAGTCCTGCAGAATTAGTCCAGAAAGGCTCACTCCTCAGTGGACATTTTGCATATGCACGGGTGTAATTTAATATTAGCTCTGGCAAGTCTGTGAACTTTAAAAATTTCATCTTTTGTTTATTCTTTCAAAATGTATACATGTATACAGCATATCTCGATCAAACCTACTACCCTGCCTGCTTCACCTCTCCCCATCACAACTTTCTTTCAACCACATGTCCTCTTTGGATAATATTTATTTATTTATTTACTGAGTCCAATTAATGTTGTCCCACATGTGTCTAGATCCTTACACTGGGGTGTAAGGATCCTACCAGTGGCTTCATTCCTATAAAAAGGTAATTCTCCCTCTGTCAACTGCTGCAAATCTGCTTTTAAATGTGATTCGTTCTAGTGTGAGGTAATAGTAGAAACTTTAGGACAACAAGAAAAAACACTGACGTAGGCAGTCTGCATGGTAAGAACACTTGGAGGCCTCCTTGACTGAATATGAAGCACACAGAAGCTTCTAGAGAGGGCTGGCCAAGAGACTTGAGTCTTCAACATACTCACTCTGTGGGGTGTGCTCACCAGTTTATTTTTAGCAGCCTCCATGCCTGCCATGGGTATTTCTATATTATTAGCTGATTCAACCACATTGCAGAATGTGTCTTCTGATATTTTAAGCAGTCGGTAAGTTGAAGAACCACCATTATATGGGTTAGTCATATAAGGCAGATTTAGATAAAGAAAGGACTCTCCCGGGTTCCTGATTCTGCCCTGGCTTAGTGTTTGCTGGAAGGGGATGGAATATTTCATCAAAAGTCTTTTGATAGGACTGTGCATGGAAGGACCACACGTTTTTGCTTGTTCTCTCCATCATCCCTCAATGCAGTGATCCAGTGCTTATACCCTGAAGGCACTCACTAGTGTACAAAATGAACTGAAGGGGCAGGCGGTTCAGTGCACCTAAGGCTCTTGACCTAGGCCTTCTGTTTTGGAGATGGAAGTAGGGCAGAAAAAGAAGAGCCTGTATTTGAAAAGCCTGTCCCCATGTGTCCCCACAGCACCTCCTTCTAAAGCCCCCCAAGTCACCACCATAAAAGGTGGGAGGAGAGGCTGAGATGTCTGCAGAACGTATGAAAGCT
Source organism: Cricetiscus sungorus (assembly GCA_030556225.1). Lineage (NCBI taxonomy): Eukaryota > Metazoa > Chordata > Mammalia > Rodentia > Cricetidae > Cricetiscus > Cricetiscus sungorus. The sequence continues at coordinate 28,640,688 of JANBXA010000740.1, read as the reverse complement.
TTAATGTTGTTTGGAAGTGGGGCTCCTGGGTTTTCTCTAGCATGTGTACCTCCAGTCCTGGGTAGGGCCCTGCTCTAGCATTCCTGACTCAGCTGCGTGTTCAGCCTGTGGTGCTATTATCAACATCAGTCTGATTTCAAGCAATGCTCCCACTCTGCTTCTGACATAAGAAGTGTTTTACTCATCTCTTGGTTCCTCGTGCAGGTACTCAGTCCCCAACCTGAGCTCTCCAGGCTCACACTCTTGCCTGGAGAACAGCAGACTCCTTTACCAAGATTCCCGAGGCTACACACACCCTCTGGCGCTTTCACTTCCCTGTATGCTTTCTTCACTTTCATACTCCTTCCTTGTCTAAAAAGAACTATGCTTCCAGCTTGCCAGGTTCAATGTCCTTGGTGCTCTCTCTTTTCTGTCTCAATTCCTCTCATCCCATCAGTTGTCACTCTTCCCACTAAATATTTCTTCCTGTATGTCTGCCAAAGTGATCACAGTATGGCTACTGGACAGCAAGCAAAACAAAACTACAAGCCAGCAACCAGAAGATGCCTGACTGCTGTTTCTTTTCCTCCTTTCTCTCGACTTCCTTTGAAAGTCTGGTCCCCTTTGCCCCTGCTTTTCCATGTGTCTCATGTGTTTCCTTCTGTGTCGCCAGTCAGCACACAGAGCTTCTGCATTCTCAGCACGAGCACATTCACCCTGTTCCCAGATTCCTGTTTCTAGTACTCAAGAGAAAGCCTCTGCAAGCTTCCCGTTTCTGTATTGACCACTTCTAGATAACTGCTTTTCTCATGGATTTGTGTGGGACATTCAGATGTCACAGTTGATGATGCTAATTACGGTGATCACTCTTAGCCTTTGACTCTGAAGGCCTTTGCTATCTACTCAAGCCACTGAAATTTGCCCTGCTTCAACAGTTCATAGATACCAGTCTCTACCATAGCCAATGATCTGTGATTTTTTCCAAACCCAGAGACTAATCATTACTCCTCGTCTTAACTGAATCTTTCCATTGCACTCTATAGGCCAGCTCCCCCTACCTTGGCAAACTCTCCTTGAAGCCTCTGGATCTCTGGTCCTTTTGTGCCTTCTTGAAAGGATGGTGCCCTCCTGTAGTTTAGTCCTTGTCCCCTCTTTCTATGCCCATCAATGGTGAGCTCACTTACTAAGGTTTTGACAGGTTGTTTCCAAATTTGTATGCCCAAGCCCAGCCTCTCCTCTAAAGTTCCTTCAAGACACCTCCCTCTTGTCTTAGAAACAACTTGACACATAGAGAAAACACTTTGTATTCCCTCTCAAACATGTCTCTCTTCATTCTCCCTCCTGGCTTCCCCATCCATGTGGGCTCTGTGTCACAACCTTCAGAATGCTAGCTGTCATCTCCTTTGTCTTGTCTCTATTTAATGTCAGTTACTCTTCCTGCCAACTTAACCTAATAAATATTTTTCAAAATTCTCCCTTTCATCCCTCCCCAGAACTCCTGCCCCAGTTCAGGCACTCATCATTTCTTGCCCGGATTCCCAATAGGTCTCCCTGCCCCTAAGCTTTCCCTCCTTCAATCAATCCCAGGAGCAGGAAAATCTATATTTAAAGCAGAAATCTGACCCTGTTATTCTTCAGCTCTAATCACTTGGCTAGAGTCCAATCTGCTTGACATGGCACAGAAAGCACCCCTCCCTACTCCTTACCTCTTATCCCCACCATGTTCTCCTCAATCCGTGACTCTTTTATTATTAAATACTTTAAACATTTAATCATGTGTATATGTGTGTGTGTGTGGCTATGCACATGTGTTGAGTGCAGTGCTGAGGAAGCCAAAAGTAGGTGTTGGATCCCATGACACTGGAGTTACAGGTATCTGCAAGCCACCTAATGTGGTTGCTGGGAACTGAACTTGGGTTTCCTAGCAAGAGAAGTATGTGCTCTTAACTGTTGAGCTATCTGGGTCTTTCGTTATCAGCAACAACACACTGCTTACAGCCTTCTGTCTCCCCTTTGCACATGCCCTCTGCTTTCATTTGTATCTGTCTGCTCAAAATGTTGTTCCTACCTGGTAAGTGAAATTTCATCCCACCACTGGGGGATTGTGCTAATCCTATTGGGTTGGATTCCCTTACCATTTCGTGGCACCTGGCTCATATCCAGGTCTGCACCAGTCTCCACAATTGCATGCCCACATAGGGTTTGAAGGATGGTGCTTATTTTATGTCTCTCTACTATTTCCTGATCTTCATCAAAATGGAAACTTAAAGTTTCCAGGTTGGGCCTTCCCAGATGAGAAATCTGTCTATTACAAATGGACACCTGACAGGGTGTGTTATCAGAAGCTATAGTTATCCTCCCTGATACCTTTCTCCTTTTGTTTTCCCATTCACTAGGTACAACAGCATTGTATACTTACATGAGCTTTGCTAGACACTCATGGACAGGGTCTTTCACCCCTTGATGAGCCCAGCCTATTAGTAATACTAAAATGCAAACATAATCCTAATACATCTGCATCCACTGCCTCTAGCACCATTTTAGCATAAATTCTGTGAATTATTTTATTATGTAAAAAGTAGTCTATCACAAAGTAGGAAATGGTCTATTTAGAAATGTTAGTAGTTCAAACCCAGTTCTCCTACACACTAGATATATGATTTTGTCTTAATTATTTGTAGAAGGGGACTGTACTGGCTGGTTTTATGTCAATTTGACACAAATTATAGTCATCAGAGAGGAAGGAGCCTCATTTGAGAAAATGCTTCCATGAGATCCAGCTATAAGGTATTTTCTTAATTAGTGATTGATGAGGGGGGGTCAAGCCCACTGGGTGGTGCCATTCCTGGGATAGTGGTCCTGGGTTCTACAGAAAGCAGGCTGAACAAGCCATGTGAAGCAGCCAGTAAGCAGCACTCATCCATGGTCTCTACAGCAGTTCCTGCCCCCAGGATCCTGCCCTGCTTGAGTTCCTGTGCTGACTTCCTTTGGTGATGAACAGCAATGTGGAAGTATAAACTGAATAAACCCTTTCCTCTCCAGCTTTCTCTTTGGTAGTGGTGTTTTGTTACAGCAATGGAAACCTTAACTTAAGACAGGGACAATAAGAATATTTCACTTTATGGGCTGGAGAGATGGCCCAGCAGTTAAAAGCACTTATTGCTATTGGATAAAACCCAGTTCCAGCTCTAGCACCCATAGCAAGTGCTTTATAACTGCCTGTAACTCCGGTTCAGGGAATCCAATGCCCTCTTCTGCACTCTATGGCTACCTAAGCACATTTGATATTCATACATACATTCAGGCATACATCCATACACATAAAGTAAATATAAAACTCCTTATAAAATGAGCATTTATTTTATAATACATATATAAATATTTGTTACACTATGTAATAATTTTAAAAAACAGTCAGCATATTAATGACATATATCAATATCTAATAGGCAATTAATTACCTATGATTACCACTTCATGTCACAATACTTATTACAATACCCATTAAATTTTCAGTGACATTCCTCACAGAACAATGACAAAAAAATTTACTAAAATTCACAAAGAAACACAAAAGCCTCTGAAGAGTCAATTTTTTAGTAATAAAGAACAATGCAGGAGATATCAACATAGTTATTCACAAATCATGCTACAGAGTTAGAGTAACAAAATTTTCATGGAACTCCCTTAAAGAAGTATGTAGACAATATAGGATTCTGGAAAAAGACTATTTAGCAACAGCCATCTAATGTTTGAAAGAGCTGTCAAAAGCATTCTTTGGTTTAAAAAAAAACAATCTTTCAATGAAGGTGTTTGTTATGGAAGTGGGATATCTACACATACAAAAATAGAATTTGATCCATATTTTTCATATGACACAAGAATTACTTAAAAATGGACCGGTGACCTTGATTGAAAAACTAAAATGCTGGAACAGAGGAAAGCAGTCTGTTACATAGATATTGGCAAGGATCTTCTAGGAAGGACTCTAATAATGCTGGCAATAATCCCAAGAATTCACAAATGAGATGGAATGAAATTATATAAGCTGTTCTACAGGTAGGCAGACATTGTCACAGTAAAGACAGACCCTACAAAATGGAAAGAACAAAAAATTTTGTCAACTACACAGCATATGTATTAGTATTACAATATATAAAGAACTGCAAAAATTAAACAAGAAGAAAATCATCATATCCAATAATAGATGGGTTAATAGACTGCACAGACAGTTCTCAAAAGGATACACAACAAATGACAAACATTTGAAAATAGGTTCAATATCTTTAACCAGCAGGGTGAGACAAGCTAATGAGATTCTATCTCATTCTGGTTAGAATAGCTACCATCAAGGAAATCACCCCCACCAAATGTGGGAGGGATGTGGAGAAAGAGGAACCACTATGTACTGCTGATGGGAATGGAAGCTGGTGCAGCCATTATGGAAATCAATACAAAGATTCTTCAAGCAAATCTGAAAACAAAATCACTATACCACTTAGTCACACTTGAAGGACCCCAAGTCAGCATGTCTCTCTTAGAGATAGTCATGCATCCATGTTTATGCCATTCAAAATATCTAAGATATGGAGCCAGCCTAGGCCCAGCAAGTGGTGAACCCAAAAAGAAAATGTGGAAAAATACGTGCACCATCAAATTGTGTTCAGCCGAAAAGAGAGAGAGAGAGAGAGAGAGAGAGAGAGAGAGAGAGAGAGAGAGAAATCATAACATTTACAAGTAAATGGATAGAACTGAATAGAACTGGAAATCACTATGTTAAGTGGAATTCGCCAACCTCATTAAGACACTCTGTATATAGAATATGAAGTGTGTGTGTGTGGGGGGGGTGACCTTGAGAGAGAAGACCAGATCTCAAGGGAAAGACAGAAAGCAGGAAGAAAAAAGAGGGTAATAAAATACATGACATGAAAACACAAGGTAAAAAGGGACTATTTGGGAGTAAGAAAGCAAGAAGATAGTGGGTTAAGGGAATGAATGAGAATAAAGTACTATGCCTCAAATGTATGAAAATTTTGCAATAAACCCTGTTACCTTATATGCTAAATTTTAAAATGTGGCTTAGGGAAAAATAAATTAAGATCATAGGCAAAACACTGAACTCCCTTGGCTTTTGGTTCTTTGCTTGTAAAGTAAGGGGAGGCATACATAGTACAACGGCCTCCCCAGCCATCTTTCTTCTCAGAGGAGCAGCCATCCACAACCTCTACGGCTTGCTATGCTAGGTGACTGAGTTCCCATGGCCAGAGTTGATGGTGACAGAGTTGAATAACCAGATTCTCTCCCAGGAGTTTGGGACTTGGATGCTAAGACACCACATCAGGTGATTGTGGGAACATGAGGAGAAAACTGACTGTGCTAGAAGCCAGTTATGGAAAAACGGGGTTATATAAGAAGTGAGTCTCAAAGCAGACAACAGAAAAGGAAGGAAGGGGGAAGAGACAGGAGGCAGGGAAAGATGAGAGGTGGCCCAGTTCTCCAAGAGGACCTTAGCTAGAAAATTCTAGATCCTGGAAAACAATCGTGAACCTGATGGTATAGATAGATTAGTTGGATTATGAGGCAGACTAGATGAATTCCACCCCTACCACACTCAGCTTACTTCTCTATTGTGAAGCTCAGAGAGGGCGTGTTGACCATTTCTGAAGGTTACAAAGGGATAGAGAGATGGAGCTAATCTTAAATGTCTAGACTGGAAAGGGAAACCTTCTCAAAAGCTAGCACGTGGCTCCAACATTTTGTTTTTTTAAGTTTTTTGAGATTGGCTGTCCTGGAATTAGCCCTGTAGACCAGGATGGCCTCAAACTCACAAAGATTCACCTGCCTCTGCCTCCCAAGTGCTGGGATTAAAGACATGTGCCACCACCAGACGGCTCCAACTCTAACAGGCTGCGACACGTAAGAGATCAGAAAAACATCTGGCTCCTGCTATTTCTGCAATTCATAAGAGCAAGAAAAGTACCCTGGCCTGTATGTGGTAGTGTTCTAGGAATTGATAAGGGCATGAACTCTTAACTTTTAACTACTTGAAGACTGAGAGTACTAGTGTATTTAAATGACACTAAACCTACCAGGTGCTATTAAGTAGTTGTTGGGTTGAGATGACCCATATTCTAAAGCTGGTGCATTAGAACCCTGGATGAGGGCTGACTTGATGCAGAGGTCAAGGAGGTTGCACTCATCACAGATGGACTTAGCCCTGGAACCATGACTACGCTGGCAGCTCTGGCCTCAGCCACAGGAGAGGCAAAGTGATGGAAGTGGCACTCCAGAGGTCCAGTTTGGATTTAGCATCCACACAGACACTCAAGCCTCTCCATCTAGTATCTTAAGCTCCATACTTTGCTTTGTGGAAATAATTTAAAGTCAACTAGAAACGTGGAGAATTCATTGGAAAAGCCATTATCAAGACCGTAGAAAGACCTCATACTGATCCTTCATCCTCATCTTCGTGGAGAAATGATTATCCATTTACTCTTGCCCATTCTTTTCTGAGCCCCTTCCTTGCTTCTAACATAACTGCTTTCCCCTAGTGCCCATCATGCCCTGATTTCTTATAGTCTTTGAAATGGAATCTTGCCAAAGGCTTATTGAAAGTCTGAGTAGATTACATTCACCAGTTCCCTTATCTACATGCCTATTTATTCCTTTCTAGAACATCCATAAATAAACATTGGCTCTGTGCCAAGGTTCAGTCCTTGGGGCTTTGTTCCTGTCTCTTTATTCTCTCACTTAGGGATCACACACACATACTGCTAAAGCTTTAACTGCCTCTTCTCCAAGGATGCTCTCTTCAGTCTACAGACTCATGCTCTGACTAGGCATCCCATGGCTCTCTCCCAGTGTGTCTGCAGCCAAGAAGAGCACCTCCCCTTAACACTCACTTCCTCTTTGGTTCTCCTATTTCTGTCTGTTACTTCATGGAAGCCCAATCTGGCACTGTGACTCAGCTATTACTCCTGCCCCCAACAACTCCTGCCCCACAACCAGTTAGTCATTAAGTTCTGTATTTCCTTTGTCATGACTCTCAGATTTCCTCCTTCCTTCCTTCCTTAGTTGTGCTGTCACCACTCAAATTTAGGTCCCTGGGGCTTTATTCCTGGGTATTTTGTGAACCACCTTGTTGCTATGCCTCCTCTCCTACCAACTGATCTTAACATTCACTCAGCTTGGGTTTGGAGCTATCCAAATCTGTCTTCAGGTCATAGCACAAGCAGGGGAGTCTTTTTCTGTGTCTAAAGTAAAATTAACTACAATAAAGATCAGTAAGTGTTGACTAGTGCTACCATGTTCTAGGCGATACCTTGGAAATGGTAGACACAACCTCATTCAACTCTAGTATAATAACCTCATGGATTAGCTGTTATCATTATACTTATTTTGTAAATGAAAGATGAGAAAGTTATATAGTTTATTCAAGGTGACATAGCTAATAAGTATCATGGCTGATGTTTAAACCTAGGCAATCTGATTTCACTACGTGTATTTAACCCCTCTGTCTCCTAATACAGGAGCTATCTGTAAGTGTTAATTATACTACTGATCAACATTCTCAAATACAGATCTGATCCTCTCATTAAAAATTCTTTAGTGGTCATATTTTATAGAACAAAGTTCACTAAAATAAAAAGTGTGTTATGCCACTCACTACCTAAATTATTCTTATTTCTTTCCATTTTGATTATGATTTTTAAAAAAATCTATATTGATGCTTGGGTTAAAATATTATTACATATAGAACTATAAAAGCTGGGAAATTTACTACCTGGAAGTATTTGAGAATACCCATAGCAATAAATTCATGAAGGATTAAAATTCTAAAGATACTATTAGAAGTTTTAGAGGATTACATTAGAAAAGGGTGAAAATCAAGTGTCTATGTATCTCTTTCAAAATATCTCAGGCAACAGGCAACAATTAGCCTCAAGGAAAAATAAGTGAGAATAGCAAGAGCAAAAGTCAATAAATAGAAAACAAATGTACACTAAAGAAATGACACAGGACCAGAGTGGCAGCTGAATGGTTAAGGGCACTTGCTGCTCTTCCAGAAAACCTGGGCTTGTTCGTAGCACCCATGGGAAGTAGCTCACCACCACCTGTAACTCCAGCTCCAAAGGCTCTGACGCCTTCTTCTGGTCTCCAGAGTACCTGCACACTCTTCACATACACTGGCAGAAGATGTGCATTTTATGGCTTAGTTGCACTTGCTAGTGTTTCCAGTTCAGTGTTGAGGACTGATGACAAGTGCTCTGTTCCTTAAACTATTATTATTTGCTTACTTACTCACTTATTCTTCAGTAAGTGCTTTTGTCAATTCCTAATGTCTCCCCAATTTAAAAAAAATCATATTGGTATAAAATGTATAAATATTGAGATTATATATGAATGTTTACTCCATGATTCTGTGAGCATAAAGAATTAGGCTACTTGATTTTCTAATGTCAATGTCTCCTTGAATTCCTGAAGTAATAAGCCCAAATGGCCACGATATGTTATTCTTTATGAATATCGTATTTGTTTATATGAATTGAATATTCCATTTTTTATCTTGAGCTCTATTTTTAAGAGCAGTGTTAGCATGTAATTTTTCCTTTTTTGCAATGTACTTGTCAAGTTGTTATTAAAATTATGCTGGCTTCACAAAATTTAGCTGATTTTTCCTTATTTTCTGAGAGAGTGCATTTAAGATTGCAATTTAAATCTTTTCCCCTAAAATTGTATGAGAACTTACCTACCAGTGAAGTCACTTCGGCCCAGAATTTTCTCATAGGTTGACATAGGGTTTATTTCTTGAACTGTTTGAAACTGTTTAGCTTTCGATTTTTGTCAGCATAAAATGTATTTTCATTAAAAATTTCAAATTCCTTAAGTCAGGGTCAGATCATTTATGATGTCATTTTGCTGTTTTGCACCTGCTCATAATAGTGACTCTTTTTTCATTCTTAACGTAGGTTGCTTCCCATATTTTGGTCAACTCGCCTAGAATCTTACAGAATTCATTAGGGTTTTCAAAAAAACAAAGATTAGCTTTGTTTATTTTCTTTAAAAATATTTAGGGAGAAACACTAGACGATAAAAACAGAAAGGAAAGGAATAAATAAAGAGGTTTTATTAGATATATTAGTATTAAAACTACCAAATAATGCTGGGATTTTGTCTGACTGGAGCTTGCATGGATTATGAGCACAGTGTCAACAGATGCTGTGGAGTTACTATACCCAACCAGCTTGCTGTGTCCAGGTCCAGAAAATGCCATTTCTACAGATCAGCCATCCACCATCTCTGGCTTTTGCCATCTTTCCACTCTCTCTTCCAGAATAATCCTTAAGCCTTAGGGAGGAGGGTGTAATGGACACATCCCATTTACAGCCCAACATTCTTCGGCTTCTTATTCTTTGCACCTTAGCAAGCTGTGAATATCTGTGTTAGAAACCATCTCCATCAACCACAAAAAGATGCTTCTCTGGCGAGGGATGAGACATGCCTAATCTGTGGGCACAGTAATAAGTCACAAGAAATCAGCTGAATACTTTTTCCACTTAACAGAGTTATAGTAGGAGGGGAAGGGACAACAAAAAGGCTGCACCCCTAGCTTGGGAGCTATTGGCAATTGATACTGGCTGAGAGATGGAGAGTCAGCATGGCCACTATAGGTGGACCATGCTCCAGTGGAAAGCCACACATGCAAAAGTAGATAGCATAAACTGGTCTTATTTTTTTTATTAAAAAAATAAGAAGACACAAAATTGGGTGGGTAGTGAAGGAAGGGAGGATGGGCCTAAAAAGAATTGAGGGAGGAAATGAATATGAGCAAAACACTCTTCAGGAAATATTAAAACCTATCAAATAACTTGAGACAAGTTAAATGAAATAAAGGAAACTACCCACTACTGAAAGGAAAAAAGAAAACTAAGTAAATGGAAAATGTCTCATGTTCTCATATTTGATATTACGGTTTACAGATATTTAATAGCCAGTTTGTCTTAAACTACTCTACAAATTCAGTAAGACGCCAGTGAAGATGTCAGCAGCACTTTGCATGCAGAAATCAAGAGACTTATTGTTATTTATGTGGAAATGTATAAATTGAAAAATAGCTAGCTAGCATAGCCTTGAAGATCACAACAGAAGTAGAAGGAAAGATTGCTCAGGAAGGCTTGTTACAAAAATAATTATAGAAATATGTCATCAACATAGGAAAACCAAGTCCATCAAAAGAACTCAATGGGCAGAGTCCGGAAACAGACTTACATGTATGCTGACCTCTGATGTGTTGGGCAAAGGCGCTCTGTTGCACAGGGTAGAAATAACATTTCACTAAAGGTAACTGGATATGCAGAGGAGAGGAGGCTTGGCTTCCATCTTACTCTAGAATCATCACAACTGATCAGAGAGGGAGGAAGACTTCGGGCAAAGAAACAAAAGTTTCAGAGGACAACATGGAAACCCATTCCCATGGTCCTGGCACAGAAAGGGACTTGTGACTCACAAAAGTTAGCCATGGGGAATAATTAATGTACGTTAGATCACCCATATGAAGTACTTCTTTATATATGCATATCCACATGGGGCAGGAGTCAATTTACCAATAAAAAGAATTCAGCAGCTGGGTGGTGGCAGAGGCAGGGAGGCCTCTCAGTTTGAAGCCAACCTGGCCTACAAAGTGAGTTCCAACACATCAAGGGCTACACAGAGAAACCCTGTCTTGTAAAACGGAAAAGAGGAGTAAGAAATAAGCAAATAAATAAATATGAGGGAAGAAGCAGCAAGAGACAAGACATGGAGAGAAAAAGAGGAGAACCTAAAGTATGGGGAAAGGATGCCGGTGAGGGGGCAGAGAGGAATGAAGAGAAGAGACGTGAGAAAGAATAAAGCAGGGGGGAAGAAATAAGGCTGTTGTGTGACAAAACATTTCCTGGAGAGCTACTATGCACATGTCTACTCACCCTACACAGGGATCTCATGACACATCCAAGTATGGACACCACTAAAGCCTAGTTTTGTCAACTAGTGAGTTTTATTGGGGTTACTTACGGGAGCACAAATGACCCAAAGACGGTGGAATCACCAAAGCTCACCTAAGCAGGGGTGACAGATCACAAAGATGGGAACCTGAGTGCAACAACTTGGAGAGTGTCCTTTCCACGTGACTTAGTTGACCTGACCCTTTTCCAGGCAGCTAGCTGGTTTCTGCTTCTTCCCAGCAGCTGGTCTGGTCTGAGTCTTCTTTGCAGCTTGTCTTGTCTGAGAGTGGCTCCCATCAGCTTCACTTGTTTCCTCTTGGGAAAAGGGGGCCTAAAGAACCTGATTAGTTTCAGGAACTTCCTGAAGTTATTTTGAGTTGTTTACCTTCCCGCCTAAGTAGCTTCCTTGTCGGAATGTTTCAATCTTGGAGGAAACGGATACACAACAATGACCATAAAATAACATAAACTACATTGTCTCAGAACTTTTTTACTCTAAATGTTTTACATAAGTGAATGATATATATTCACATTTTGTCATCTGTGTCCGGCATATTTAACCTGGAAGAATGTTTTCAAGGTCTATATGCTGTCTTGGATAGTGCTGCAGTTTGTTCATTTTACATTGCTATCTAGGACTCTCTCTTGTGTCTATGCCATATTTTATCCCAGGAGGGTGTGGCTAGACTGACATCAGCAAAGAACAGTCCTAGAGACCTTGCATGGATCCAGGGCTCTTAATATACCAGAGGACCTGGTGGGTTCTGTATTTCCAGAAGAAAGAATTGGTTGGGCTCATTTTAGATTGAAGTATATGATCTACCTTCCCCAACTCTCCTGGGTTACAGGGATACTCAGAGCCATGCAACTTCCATTTCTCTCTGCTTCAGGTTCATTAACCTTCCTTTCCTTCCAACCTCAGAATCTTAGCACATACTATTGCTGCTTTGTGGAATGTAGTCTCTTCTCCCATCAGTCTGACGCTTATGTCTTCAGGAAAGCTCACATGATTCACATCTGTGAGACATTCTCACCCAGCATAGTACTTGGCCATCATTTCAGTTAGGGAAATCCAGACTAAGTTATGAGTCTCTTTGTAGACTACTATAAAGACAGACTGTGTGGCATTGGCTTAGCCATGAAAATCCAATGGCTAGCACAGTGCTGGGAACAAGCACACACTCACACAGGTTCATGGAATAAATGAATGAGCCGGTGGAAGAGCACATGAGGATTTCTAAACGTAGCTTTCAGTAGCATTTCTGCTGTTTACACAAGCCAGCATTCCTTGTAAGTTGCCTATGGGAAGGATGTCCAACATAGTCACCAACATACACACACACACAGAGAGAGAGAGAGAGAGAGAGAGAGAGAGAGAGAGAGAGAGAGAGAGAGAGAGAGGGGGGGAATTAAAAAGCAAGAAGAGAAAAGAGGCTTCCTTTAGCCTGTGGTTTAGAGCCCCTAGGCCCAGCTCAGGTGCGCCCATTGCTTTTAGTTCTTTGGTGTCATGTGGCAATGGCAGAGAACCCATGGGAGAAGAAAATGATTCATCTCATGGACAGGGAGCAAAGAAGCATGAAGAGGAGACTCACTTTAACAAGTCCAATAACCTACAGACCCTTCCACAAGGCTCTCCTTAAAGGCACCATCCTGAGGCCATGCCTTTAACATGCTACTCTTTGAGAGGCATTTAAGATCCTAACTATAGCAAGCCATTTGGCCTAGCTGCCATCACAGTGCTATGATAGCTGTTGTTTGGTAGCTTTTTTTGCACACCAGACATGGTGGTGAGGAATGGGGCTGGCTGGGGTTGGCTGGTTCTGCTTTTCTGAGACTCAATGCTAAATCGATCTCCTGTGGGATCACTATCATGGGTGGTTATTCTTGTCACCACCAAGATACAGCCAGAACCTTTGCAAGCTGATGCCATGACAGTTAAAGTGAGTTTCCAGCCAGGTGTGAGCAATTGGTGTTTCTCTTAGCTCCACCCTGCTATTAAAGTGTAGGCTATCCAGGGAATGCATTTGCTGTTCTGGGTCATGGTTTCCTCATTCCAGTCAATTTCCCACCCATCACATGGCCCAGTGGACTGGAACCCATAGCCCAGGATCTCAGCCTCTCCCTACTTCCAAGGAACCAAAAGTGATGGGGTTTCTAAAACTAGAAACTGGAACAGCAAGGATCAGAGGAGCTAACAAAGGGGCAATTCATTATTGCTGTGTAAGAGAGGCTGTTAGTGGGGGCTCTCAGGTTTAGGTGTCTTCTCTAGGAAAGTGGTAACTTTAAGGCTCTAACCATCAGGTTGACAAGGCTTTGCATTGGTTAGGGCAGTCAGTAGGATGGATGGATGGATGGATGGATGGATGGATGGATGGATGGATGGATGTGTGTATGAATATGTGTATGCATATATGTATGATGTACATATGGATGGTGGATGGATGGGTAGGTGGATGAGTGGATATAAGAGTGGGTGGATTGGTGGATGAATGGATGGTGGATAAATGAGTAGAAGATTGTTATATAACACATGTATGTATGTATGTATCATATATAGTAAGGATAAATAAACATATATTTATGTACACATACATAAATAGAAGTAAAGAACTGGGCCATATGGTTATCAGGGCTAAGTCCCACAAAAGGCCTTCTGAACGCTGATTAGCCAACAGAGCTCAATCTATGTCTGAAGACCTCAGAATCAAGGCGTACAAACGGTGTGATTTTCGTCTGAGGCCAAAACTCCAAAAATTCAGGAGACTTCAGCTTCGAGTGTGGAGTCCCAAGGTTAGAGAGGCTCAAGCTCCGCCCTCAGTGGCAGGTGAGGGTGGCTGTCTCTGCCTTCTTTGGTTCTTCACTGGACCTGGGCCACAGCCTTTCCTTTTACTTACTTGACTGAAGCATCTGTCAGTTTCTTCTATACACATTCTTTTTGTGTGTGTACAAGAATTAAATCTTTATTATTTCAAACTGATGTTGTAAAACAACAAACTTAAATATAATTCAGCAGGAATAAAATCAGAACATAGACTAACCTGAACTACCCGGTATTTACCATTACCACATAAAATATAACTCATTTCTGTAAATACACTAACAAATTTTATGTTTAAAATTATTTTGTGGTTGAAATATTTATTTTTAATTAATTAATTAATTTTAAATTTCATTTTACATTCCAACCACAGATCTCCCTCCCATCCCTCCTCCCACCTACCCACCCATACATATTCTTGACAGCACCCAGAAATAATGTTTGAGCGGCTTTTTGGCTGTCCCTTAACCCAGGCAGGTTGAAACCTAAATAAACCACCAGAGATTCCTCATGTCTCATCCAGAACACTAGCTACAGGTCAAGCACATTTTCACCAGTTCTTCTAGAAGTTATCTGAGCCCTACAGTGGGGAAGTTCACCCGTCACAGTATGGGTTATTTCCTTTGCTTCACTTTAATGTTTATTCTGGCTCTCCCATCCCTGAGACAGAAAACAGTTTCAGTCCATATCTGTTCATTCATATTTTCATGCATCTGACGATTATTTACTGTGTGAACACTGCATGCAGCTGCCTGGGCTGAGGACGCTGGAAATGATAGGAATGACTCCTGCCCTCACCCAGCTTCAGACTTGGAGACAACACACCAGCACGTCAGGAAAAATTAGCGGCTGTCAGAGAGCAACAAGTGTGCATGCATAGGGGAAGCAGGCTGCTTTAGATGTGGGACGGGGGCCATGGGGGCAGGAAGGAGAAGAGAGGGCCTAGGGAAAGAAGCTGCATTTATGAGGACTAAGCCACAGCAGTTCTGGGCTTTCAGAAGAGGACATGGTGTCCCCAGAGTGCCCTCTGGCCTCTGACTTCTCACCACTGAGGACCAGGAATCCTTCCTCCATAACAAACGCCCCTTTCTCCTGTGGCAGAAGCATCATGCCAGCTCACTCGGCCCTGCCAGCAACGTCAGCTGATCTCCAGGCAGTTACAATCAACAAAGAGGGATAGAGGAGACCAAGACAGGAGCAGGGAGCTTTCTCGACAAAGTCTATGAGGTCATCCGGCTAGGGAGACAGGATGCAGGTAGGGTACTCTTTTCTGTTTCCATTGCTCTACCCATGCTACAGGCTTAAGAGTGGTAGCGACACTCAGAATGTGTGAGTTCTGAGACAGTTTGCTGTGTATCAAAGACTACTCCATGCATTTGCACAGCTGCTCCTTGGACCACATCTAAATGAGACTGCCACAAAGAATAACTTCCTTCCTCTAATGAACATCCTCAGGAGGCCTGATGCTGATGTCATGCCTCCAGACCTCCTCTATCCCCTAAGACATTTCCTTTATGTGTATATGAATGTGTGTGTGCACACCCATATGCATGTGTGCATATGAACACACCTGTTCATATGTGAAGGTCAGAGGACAGTCATTCCCCAAGTGGCACCCACTTGGAACTTATATTTATTAATTATTATTGTTGTGTGTGTTTGGTGTGGGGGAGGGGTTGCATTGTCACAGTGTGTGCGGCACTCATGTTGAAGTTAGGAGCAACTTGTGGAGTCAGTTCTCTCTTTAAGCTTTATTTGGATTCTGAAGATCAAACTCATCATCAACATCAGGCTTGCATGTCAAGGACATTTATGTGCTAAGCCATCTTTCTGGTCCCACCGTTTTCTGCAGTCAGAACCTCTCACTGGCCTACAAGTCGCTGAATAGACTAGGCTTCTTGGACAGCAAGCCAAAGGAATCTATCTGCCCCTGCCTCCAGGTGTCACAAGCACACACTACCATGGTCAGACATTTTTACATAGGGCCAGGGTATCAGACTCAGAGTTTCCCCCCATTGCAAGGCAGGTACCTTAACAGCTGAGTCATCTCCCTTTCTCCTAACCCAAGACCTTTTGATGTTGCTTCTTTATTTTCTACTGGTATTCCCACTCTTCTCTTCCTTTCCCCTGAAGTCTTCTTCCTAGAGGAGGGTAAATGAGCCAAAGGTTCGCAGGATGGTTGGGGCCCACCTGGAAAACTACTGTAGCTGCTAGCTACATCTTACCTGTTTGTTCCCCTTCTTATTTGCTAATGGAGCTTTTAATTCAGATAAGAATGTCCTCCGTCCCATGGGATTAAAAAGGGTGGGTTTAACTAGTCCTGATAATCTGACTCCTCTGGATAATGATTGGTCCAGGCATAGACAATGGGATATAGCTCTAGCCAATGAAATGTAAATCAGAGACTGGGGACCTTATAATAATTTTATTTTCTGAAGGTAGAGGGAAACACTCTTCTTTTCCAATTGCATTCTTTTTTTTCCTGTGAGATCTGGTGCTTAGAGCTTTGGCAGTCAGTCATCTTGGGCAGTCAGTCATTTTGGGCTTATGAGGGTTTGTACAGCAGCTATTAGACAATGGAGATGACATTCCTGACTGCTGAACCAATCCTAGAAGCAGAGCATTCGCTCTTGGTGTCTTATAAACAAGCAACACATGTCACTGAGGACAAAATCTTCAAGTGTAGATGCTGGACCAGAGGCATAGGCATCAGCTGGGAATGTGACCCCACCCCCATGATGTAAATTAGAGTTGGACACCTGTGGGCAGGAGTTAGAATTTGCTAAATATTTCTGGAACTTCTATTCTAAAGCAAACTGGCTGGTAGCATGCCCCAGGCACAGGCTTTCCTAGGGCTCCAGGAGTGTTCATCTGGTTCCATGGGCAGGGGAGTGGGAATGTTAGACTTTTTAGATCAGAAGTCATTATAACCTTAGCGATGTCCCGAAGAAAGGTTAAGGGTGCTCCCTGAAAGACTGCAGTCAAAAGTCAACTCAAGGCCAAAATGGAAAGTTCTAGGCAAGATGATAGACAGGAGTCATGATTACCATTTTGCTAAACACAGAGGGCTGCATAACAAGAGTCAGAACTGCTTAATGGATCTGTACAAAACTTGGCCCGGCACACTTATCACCTAGTGACTTTGGGGGGCCTGGACTTGGGAAGAGGCTCTGAGGCCACTGTCTGATGGCCAGCCTCACTTAAGATGGCCGCAGATACAGGATTGGGATCTAATTGTCTTCTCAACCCTTGAGATGCGCCTGAGTTTTCAGATCCTTTTTTTTTTCCCCCATTTTTTCCCACCTTTTGAGGAAAGGTAAGAGAGATGTTCTTTTGTTTCAAATCGAAGAAAAGTCTATCTATTTACTTTCTCATTCCCAGCTGGCCAGAGATGCTGGCTCAGGGACGAAGTGGTTCCACTCCAGGGCCATAGAAGAAGGTCCTGCTATGGAGACTGGATGTCTCACAGCACCACCTGGGACACGTTAATCATGTATACTCTAGTGCCTACTTGCCTTCTGTCCAGTAGACTATGACCAGGTGTCCTCTCCTTCGTCACTTCCTACAACACATGGAGGTTTGTTTATTCTGGAAGCCGGTGAGTATGGGATGAAGTCACACAGCCATCTGGCTCCTGGTTCTAATGCTTTCTGGCTTGGAAGTATTTGCTTTCTTAGACCTTAGCTTCACATTTGTGAAATGAATAGCACCCCCCTCACTCACCTAGAAAAGGTTGGTTTTAAGACTAAAGAAAGAGCTGGTGCATGCCTGTGATTCCAGGCTGAGGAAGGATGATAGTATGGACTACACAGTTCCATCTTGTCTGGGAGAGAGAGTAGGAAGAATGATAGAAGAGAGAGAGGAAGAGATGGGTCTGTGGGCAGCATTTAGGAAGCAATATGTAATTGGTGACCATCTTTATTAATGTTATGTGCTTTTAAAAATCAGCTACAGTGGTGGTGTGCTCTGGAGAGCAGGTTTAAGACTGGTCTGGCAGAAGCATATGGGCTGCAAGGTAGTGAGGGAGTCTGGGATATAGACTCTACAGCTTGGATTACTAGGCTGGATCCATTTTGATACCTGACTGGGTGAACTGAACCAGGCATGGAGCCGGGAATTTACAGCTGCCTCACTGTCCCAGAAATTAATTCCCTGGGCACAACCCCAGCCCACCCAGCTGTGAAATTGAGCTTTGTCATCAATTTCCTCCCACTTCCTTTCCTATCTCACATTGCATCATTCTTGAGGTTGGTATGTGTGGGGCAGAGAGTGGGGTACAGCTTCACCCCTCCATCCTGCCTGGGACCCCATATGTCAGCTCTCTACTGTATCATCTCTCTTTCTTATGGCTATCTGTCCATGTTCTCCTTAAGTCTTCTCTAGTGTTCCTTCCCCTTCTTACTTCTAGCTGTTCATCCATATGTTCACCATCAACTATTAATTAATCACATGCCCAGGATGGCACAGGTTCAATGCTAGGTGCTAGTGACCCATGAGACGGGTTCCTGGTATTATTCAGTGGTCTGGAAAGAGTGTGACTAAGTGTGATAAGCTTCTGAGATGGGGGCTTCTCCCCACTGGTGATGACAGCATGTGGGAAATGAAAAAAGGGCACTCTCTTCCTTTTCCTTGGATCCCATCATGGTGTGGGGCTGTAAGCAGCCCCTCCTGGTGTTCCAGCTTTGGGTACACAGTGCCCTGGCATGGAAGGCACTGGAAAGAGTTGCTGACTCACTGTGTGTGATTCTGAGGGTCAGGCAGGCAGAATGTGAAAAGACTGTACACAGCCCAGTCCTTTGGGATCTTTATGGAGTCACCAGAGAAGAGAGTGCTACGGCAAAATCAGGCTGAGATCCTGTAGTTCTGGAAGTCAAGCTCTTTGGCATCCATGCTAATGACCCTTCTTAGCATTGGAAGCTGGGGAAGCCTGTAAATATTGCTTGCCTCAGTAGAGAGCCAACGTGGATGCATGTAACATTGCATCAAGCTCAGAGCAGACACCCATCCTGTCTCCAGTTTCTCTCTTCCTCTACCCAAGAATACTCAAAACTACTAGTACTAGAGCTGAATGCCATCTACCTTCTAGAAATATCAGCAATATCAAAACCTCACAAGCTTCAGTCTGCAGGGGACTCAGCCCCTTTTCTCTCTAGAGCAGCGAGGGTATGACTGTTCTGGGAGTTTGTGGATTCCTCCCAGGGCTTTGTCCTCTCCTCCCACTTTGTCCCTAGCTCATCCTGGTCTTCAACCTTAAGTCAACATCTGTTATTCAATGACTCCATGCCTAAGCTCTTAGACTGGACTGCCCATCTCTAGTCTAAAGTGCATTTTAACTTGACAGATTTCTTCATTGCACTTCCACACCCCAACCTCTTTCTCCCAAACTTCCTCCAAGCTACAATTATTATCCCCATGTAGCCAGCGGTTGAAACTAAAACTTCAAAGGAAACCATTCTTTGCAATTCCATTCTTCCCCTTCATCCTCCACATATAACTCATCAACAAGTACCATTTTCCCTGCCTCCAAAATGGTGTCCTGGATGCTGGTACTGACTCCCCATCACTACTTTTGCTTCTTTGAATGACACTCCCACCACCCTCCTGGAACCCTTTAAGGCCACTAGACTCATTTGCTTCCTTCCATTATTTTCTGCTTATCCATTCCAGATAGCCCTGGGTACTACTTTTCAAAACACTTCATCAGACAACATTGCTTCCAGTGACTTCTCAACCCATCTAAAGACCAGTATACTGATGTGGCCCTTTGTATCCTGTTCTGTCTGCACCACCCTCCACTGTGCCTTCTATTCCTTCAGCTTCCTTTAGCTCTAATGCAGTCCTCCCACTTCAAGTTCAGCACAAGTGTACCCCATTCAGAGAGGGCTTTGTGGAACCAAATTCAAATAGATCCCTAGGACACTTCATTCATTTCCTCCCTCATTTCTTTGCTGCAAAGATTTCCTTGGGTCTTTATTACTTTTGCAGTGTTAATTGTTATGTTAAAGGCAGTCTTCCTTGTACGTTCTGTGCATGTATTCACTGCCCCTAGAGAAGCCTGTGCTTATAAATACTTATTGAGTGGATGAATGCATGCAAGCATGATATGAACATGTTTTAAAAGTTGGGAAAAATGGGACCTAGAAGCCACAAAGTGTGGCCAACAGGGAACTTTGTCAAGAAGAACATTATCTTAGTGTGGTTTATGTGCTGTTCTTTCACAAGTAGCCTCTGGGAGTCTTAGGCCATCCTAACATATGTGTGTGCTGTTAACATTTCCACTTTGCATATGAAGTGGGGTAAATAGAAATGAAATAATTAGCTTAAGCCAGTAGTGAATGGTGGAGATGGGACCTGGGCCTCTCCATCATCTGGCTGGTGAAGAACTTTCTCTGATGCATTCCTGTGCCTCCCATGAACCAGAGGAAGTCAGGTTTGCCTTGGGCTAGCTTTGAAGGATTCCAGCTTCTGGTCAAGAAGCAAAGAGTATGGGGGAGCCCCAGCTACTGCATTTTGTGTTTTTCTTGGGCTTGAGATTTTTGTGGAAGCCATTCAGCTTGTCCCACAGAGGAGAGAAAGAGTCAAGATCCGGTGAGGAAGCTAGTAAATGGCTATTCTCTGTCTTCCCCACAGATGTGAGGCAGCCACACTGATTTGAGGACAGCAAGAGAGTCCTCAGACTTCCATAGAGCCACACCAGCCAGCTGAGTGCAGATCCTGTGCAAAATGCACACGTATAAATCTGCTCAAAGGCTTGATGGAGTTTTGGCTGCCACCAGTAGCACAGCTACCTGCTCTTGGTCCATCTTAGTTCTGAATGCTGCTTGGAGCTGGGGCTAATGCCCATGACCTTGGGTGGGATCCCAGGTCAAATTCAGGCGGTATAACTTTGAGTAATGCAAGTTTCCTTGTGATAGATCTGTTTTCAGCTCTCCCTGCTGGGGTGATTGATTCCCCTGGAGCCTGTATCCCTTTTCTTACTTATTGAGTGTGCGTGATGGATTTTTGACAAGATTGATTTTGACCTGAATACTGCTGAGCTAAATGAATCAACATTGTCAATTCCTCTGCCTGATCCTGAAAAATAGTTATGTGGATAAGAACATTTTTCTTCCAATTGAAGTGGTTTTTAGTTCTCATTGTTGCCTAGCTGAAGGTCTCCCCCTGTCATGGTCCATCAGCTGCCCTCCCAACACTCCCTTCTTGTAATATGGATGCTCAAGCCATTTTGCACTTTTCCACTCACTCCAGCAAGTCTCCTTCCCACATCAGGCCTTCTCTCTGTGCCTGCTGGGCTACGTATGCTTCTCTCACATGCTCTAGCTAGAAATAAGAGTTGTAAATTGGGCTTGGTTGTGTGATGAGGAGAGAAGGATTTTCGTCTCATCTCTTTCCTATAGCCGTGATTCCCAAATCGGCACATTACTTATTTTCCCCCAAACCTAGAATAGTTGGGATCTTTAAGGCGCAGCTTAAAGATGTATAGCTTTGAGGGACCCAAAATGGGATTTCACACTCATCTCTTTTTTCCTTTAGAATCTAAGCAAATGTTTTGGGGAGCAATTCCATGGCACTGCGGTTCTCCTGCATCTCTCTGCCCTTTTCTTATAGGTTCATAGCTGGGTCTGCTGCCAAGGTCACCTGTGGCTCAGGCTTTCTGGGTCCTGTGTGATAGAGGATGGAGTGAGCAGGGTAGGAGAGCAGCATTGGGGCAGGGGCTATTGAGAAGAAAGAGTCCCCCTACACTCGAGTACCATTCTCATATTGTTGACTATGATAACTACTATTTGGTGCTTATAATCATACTCATTGGTTGCTTTAGACCCTAGAACAGTTCTGCACAAAGCCCTGTTAGAGATGTTTCACTGACAGGCTAGTTGGGGCTTGTGGAGGATAACCTGTTCAGAGATACTGCCTGTGGGTTTGGGGACCATGCTTGAGCTTTCTACAGTACCTTTTTCTCTGTCTCTAAAAGGAACTCAAAGTGACATCGTCAGATAGGAAGGCAAAGGTGTGGCCACAGCTGGACTCCCCAGTATGGTGGGCAGACTCCATCTGACTCAGTTGAGCCAAACCAAGGCTTTCTGGGACGAGGCTAAAGCACTTGCCCTTGCTCATAGCGATCGCCCACTGAGCTTTTCTCCAGGTCTGTCTCTGGCTGCCCCTTCTAGCCCCTAAGCCCTGTGGATACAGTGTTGCTTCCCAGGCTTGGGGCCAGCTCCCAGCCTGTGTCTTGGCTTCATCACTCTGTAGCCTGTTCTCAACTTGCTCTCCAAGCTCATTATTATCTATCAAATATTTTGACAATAGCTTTAGCTCCCAAAAGATTTCTCTAACATCTGCAGAAAGATCTTTGTGGTCAGTGGTATAGCTCATCTTCCCCTTCTAGTGCAGGCTGCCCCTAGGCCCAGGGTCCATGCCTCATGAGTGGTCCAGGACTTACGTACAGCTCAAGGGTGGGTCTTAAGCTTTCACTGTGACACCAGATTTCCACATCTGGCCATAATCTCTCTCCATACAAACAATCTGTTGACATCACCAGAACTTTATTAAGCTTCGCTCTCATTAGTCCCAGGCTGGGGGTGCTTAATTTGATCTAAGGAGGTGGGGTTTCCTAAGTCCTCTTACTGCAGGCTAACATGAGAATCATTACAAGACAGACTATTCCAGAAAAGCACAGCTACTGCTGGAAAGGGAGCCATAGTGAAATGAGTAGCCCTGTGTGTTTATTTTTCATGGACAGCCTCTGAGCTACCAGCAGGTCACAGACACTCAAGTTCCAGGAAACTGATGCCTGAGAGACCAGAGAAAGGAGAGACTGCTTTGGGCTGAGCTTCTCCATATTTAGAGGTCAGCCTCCCCTTCCTGCCCCACCCCCACTGCTTGCAATTCAGGGAGGCTCAGAGGGGGACATGGAGGAGGGTGCTCAAGGGCTGTGAGGGGCAGGCATGGTGGGGATGGAATGTCTGCAGCTGAGAACCATAAATCTGCAGGCTTTCAAGAGGACAAAGCCTTGCGCAGAAGAGCGTGGAGAGCTTCACGAGGCTCAGGGCCTTCTCTCCTAGAGGGAAGGAGCTGGGGGCAGGGGGAGATAGCTGAGTCTGCCTGAGTGGAGAGGGGGAGTCTTGGTTCTATCAGGTCCTGGGATCTGGATTTTTCCACTACTGTTCAAATCTGACTTCTCTGCCTGCTTTCTTGTCAGCATGGCACCCACATGAGTCAAGGTCAATGTAAGCTGTGAGGAAGGAGGCGGCAGTGCTGTACCAAACTAAGGGAAGACAGGACACGAGGAGAGGCCTCTCTGTGATAGCTAACAAGGTCTCAGGGAGAAATCACAAAAATTCCAGACCCACTCACAGGAACCAGGCAGGTCACAACCGGAACATTCTCCTATGGGTCTCATGGGCTGAGGTTCAGGCCTGGGTCAGGTCCCTGCTGTGCCTGATGGGGCCAGAGGGCTGTCTTGTCCCTGGGCCTTCTGCAGCCTGCCAGTCCTCACTCTGGGTGATTTGATTTGTGCTGTGAAGAGTACAAATGCCCCCTGGGATCAGAGTGGTTGATTCTGGACTCCTTCCACTGGGTCATTTTACTGACTGGCTATTCATCTGGGTCCAGTGAGAGAAGGGAGGAGGTTGGAAGGAGGCTTGGCTGCCATTAACTCCTTCATTGCTAGCCACTCCTCTGCCTGCTTATTGGAAGCCTTCACCTCTAGTCCTTTGGTGTACATTCCACCCACCCCTCCTCGACCTGGATGGGTCTTGTGCTGCTAGGTGTTTGGTCTCTCAAAGGGGCACCTGTGGAGGAGGTGGGTCCCAACTGCTTTGTCTTCCTGGCCTACTAATGTAGTCTCAAGCATCCAAGCAATGGCCTCAGCATCTCCATTGCCATGCATTCATCTGACGCTGAATGGGCAGGTTATAAAAAAGACAAATGGTTCACAGAGAAAAACTTCTCCATGCCAGGAGGAGAAGCAGACAGAGACAAATGGAGGGGACTCCCTTCCAAGCTCTCTAGCACTTCCTCTCCCTTCCAGGGGCCAGCCAGTCTGTTTTAATCCAGTGCCTTCTCGGGATACAGGTGAATGAAAGCAAGATCACAGCAGGAAGTAAGACCAGCAAGAAGTAAAACAATATACTAAAGGTGATATAAGCTATCACAGCTGGGGGCCCACCTAGCACTCCTCAAGGATGCTGCAGGAGGGAGGCTGGGAAGTGTCCCTGGGCCTCTGCCTTGGCCTTGAAGACCTCTGTCATCCTCTTCCATGCCAGGCCTCCAGTGGCCAAGTCACCTGCATTTGTAGATGGCAGCTCACACAGAAATAACTTGTTCCTGCTGGAGGTGGTAATCAATGGCTCAAATTAAATCCCAGAAAAGCTTTTCTTCTTGTGTGACACTTTATAGTTTCTCAGCTTATCTCTCCCCAGGATGGCTGTCTAGGCCAGAACAACCTGAACAAACAAGAAAAGGTGAGTTTGCTGAGGATTTAAGGGTTGAATTAGTTCTTAGAGGGGCTAAGAGTGGAGAATTCTACCTCAAAATCCCCACCTCCCAGCAAAACCCTGTGTGGGCGACTCTTGAGTGTCGCCCTGCCCAGGCCCCAGCCCTGCTCAATGCTTAAGCACCCTGGTTCAGATGGCCTCAGCCTCTGAATCACTCCATCTCTCCTGTCTGCATTCTCTTTAACTAAATTATCTTTGCATGAATAACAGAGGTCTGCACTGGGTAGGAGGGGCTGTCTGGCCCAGGGACTGTCTTCCTGGCTTCTCCGCAGATTTGATAACAACAGTTTCTTAAATGATACCCCCCACACACCCCGGCCATGCCTCTCCCTCCACAACACAGCCTCCAGAAAAGGTCCAGTGGTCTTTAATGATCCACCTACAGCCCTGCTGGGCTGAGAGCCAGGATCAGAGAGGCCAGCTCTGTTCTTGGCAGGAAATGAGGGGCCGTTATAGAAATGCCACCCAGGCTGGGAACAAGATCTATGGAGGAGCAGTCATGAGTGGGTGAGGTGCTGGGGATCAAAGGGTAAACCAGGGCACCCTGGTCTGTGGCCCTTGTTCACAGAATCTGTAGAGATCAGCATTCCAGCATGCTGGGCTGGGTAGGTTCCGGCCAGGGAAACTTGTTCTTTGTGAATCTCAAACTTCGCTCACCTCTGGATCGCCTTAGAAGGGGCCTCTGTTTAAAAGGCTGTCTCCCAGAATCTAATACAAGTTAGAGGTAGGATCTAAGAGTCAGTCTTTAGAACAAGCCTTCAGAGGGAAGAAACGACTTCGGGACATAAGGCTAGTGATTCAGACAAGAAAGCTAATAGATTCATTGTAACCCTTTCACAAAGGAGAGTGGGACCCATTATCTAGCTCCCTAATCTTGAAAGTAAAACAATTCCCTGGAGCTACCTCTTCTCCATAAACTCATTCATGTCCTTAGTGAAATTTTCTAGCTCGTAGACTATTGGGTCCCAGCACAGCTACACATAGTGATGGTGTTATTACTATGGGTTAATATAGCATACATTCTGTGTTGGGTTCTCTATTGTCTCATTTAATCTGAACGATAATTATTGCGGTGGCTTGTATTATTAATCCAGCCAGCACAGGATAAAACTGAGGCTTAAAGAGATAAAAATGACCCCCGATAAGATCAGAAGAATAAAGGATTAACCTGGAATTCAGGCTCTGCACAGCAGTTGTTGGGATTGGTTTCCCATGCAGAGAAAAGCCATTCTCCCTGTTGTGTATAGGATCTGAGGCCTGTGGACTAAACATTCAAAAGACAGATCAACAGGAGGAAATAGCCCAGCTTATTCATATATGTGACTTACACGCACATGGGGAACTCACATAAGTTCTGATTAGGTTTGGGGGTTAATAGAACGTCTTACTTAAGGGCAGATAAAAGAAGACAGACAAGACAGCAGGAAGGGCTGGGCTGGATTGCAGGGAAAGGAATTGAAGCCAGGTCACTTTTGAGGAGACTGATGGTAGGATTTTGAACATTTGACTGTGTAAAGATACGCTTCAGGTTTCTCCTTGGATTCAGTACCATGAGCATCCATGCAAGTTCACTAACAGGGGTGTGGTGGTTTGAATGAGAGAGGACACTCCCAGTCTTGAGAGTTTAAATACTTGATTCCTAGTGGGTGCTGTTGTTTTGGGAGTCTGGGATGTCATTGTCTAATGGGGGCAGGGGAGATTTTATCACTGGGGCTGGGTTTTGAGAGTAACAAGTCTCACCTATTTCCAGCTTTTTCTGTCTGCTTCATGCTTGTGGCTCCAGACATAAGTTCTCAGCTTCCCATTCCTGCAACTGTGCTTTCATGCCATCCTCACCGTTATAAATTCTAACCCTCTGGGGTCATCACCTGAAGCTCTTTCTTCTCTAAGTACCCTTGTTCATGGTGCTTTATCACAGCAACAGAAAAGTAACTGGTCCAAAGTACCAGGAGTAGGGTGTTTGATAAGGAGAACCTGACCATATTGTCCTTTCAGGGATGTGGATTAGAAAAGTGGATGAATGTAAACAGAGCTTAACAGACCACCCTGGAAGATAGTAGAGCTGAAATTTCCACAGTCTATGGAGGCTCAGCTTAAGTGGTGTCAGAGGAAAACAGGATTTTAAGAGCTACGGGGCTAGAGGCCATTCGTGTGATACTTTGGCAGAGAATCTGGCCATGATAGCAACGCACTCTTAGTCCTCTGGAACTATAAGCCCAAATAAATCATTCCTTCTATAAGTGTGTTGGTTATGGTATTTTAATCACAGAAAAGTAACTAATACAAGAGGTAAGAAAAAGAGGGTTGCTTATTTTCCATATGGATAAAATTTGATGGAATAAGATAGGCATACCTCTGGGGTCTGTTTTTACCACATATCCAAGGACTTGGGGACATTAAAACAGTATTTTCCTGAATGTTGAAAAAGTAACTCCATTGTGGTCATCTACCCTTGCTGGAAGGCTATGTAATATATCATGTAGTATGGGGTAATGTAATGTCATCTAAAATTGGATTCCTAAGGACAACAAAATAAGTGAAATTGGTGGTAAAGGATTACTTTAGTGAGGTTTATTTTTGCAGAAACTTGGTAGTACTCCCTGTTTCTGTTTCCATTCCTCAGGTTATTCTTCAGGTACACTTCTGGGAAGATAAATATGTACATTGCTCCTAGATGAAGCAAGAGTGGCAAAAAATCCCTCTGCATTTGTTGTATTGAGATTGATTTCAGTGGCATGTTTTGTGGTAGCAAATTCTGGGACCTCCTTCCCAAACTAGTATATCATACAGCCCAGTTGCTTCAGGTGAGGATGAAGCTTCAGCTGTCATCAGTTGGTCTTAATGATCAGGTCCTGACAGGTCTACAGTGGAGGGATGGCTTTAAGCAGGTGTTACTACTGTGGCCGCAAAAGGGCAGAAAGCAACATGAGATTCTGAGTGGAAAACTGTCTTGAGAGTCAGAGACCCAATATGGGCTTCTGCCTTAAATCAGGGACCACCAAGTCACTGTACTCTGACTCTCTTTTCTGATGTCTCACATGACTGCAAGACAGTTTTGGCTCAAACATGGCTGGTGACAAGGCAAGAACTCCAATGCATTCAGAGGCTGGGCACCAGCCAAGTACCCCATTCACAGGGTTGAGGGATTGGTCTGGGGCCAGCATCTCTTGAGGCATGATGAAATCTCTAGCCCTGTGGTCAACTGTGCAATCAGCATTTGCTGATGGATCAAGGCAGTAGGTGGGGAGCTGGAGAGGACCTCAGAAAATGGGAAGAATGTTGCACTGAGCTAAGAAGGAAGCCTCTATGGCAAGCATGACCAATTAAGTCCCTTATAATGGAGCAAAGATTAGCATGTTAGTCAAGACTTATGAAGCTCCTCGGAGGCAGCATCCATGACAGCTTTGCTTCATGCAGCACCAGAGTTGTGGTCCTTCCTCAGTCCAAAGTTTGTTGTTTCAGAGAGAGGACGAGAGCTGAGGGTACCAGACCTCTCTAAGAGAGGGATCTGTTCAGAATTTCCATTTTACTGATTGCTCCTCTGTAAAGCCTTTCATGGTACCCCTCATCTGACCTGGGAAACCTTCCCTTACACTCAGCTCTGGGGAACTTTTTTTTACCATGTTATATCATAATGCTACAGGTCAGTCTTATTTTTATATAAGATGGGGAGATTCTGAGAAGAGCCCTTAACATAAAGGTGTAGTTCCAGTGGTTGAATGTATAGTGAGCAAGTCTATGTCTAGATGAGCTGCCTCAGAGCCTTTTCTAGGCAGTCCATCTTCTCTTAGCCTGGTGGACCTGCACTGACCTCAGAAAATGACCCCTTTCAGAGGAAAGAAGAAATAGCTGAACACACAGGAATGGCTGGGATGGTACATGGCGCTGACAGCTGCTTGACTGAATCATGAAAATGGCATCTCCTTTGGAAGAGGACTCCTATCACTGTGTACTCCACCCAGGGCTGGAATGAAAACCACGGACTTCTTTCCAGGCCCCTGGGAGGGAAGCCCCCTTCTCCACCCAGGCAAAGGGGAAGCTGGAGTCTGGCACAGAGGGTTTCCTTTCCATGAGTCAGGTACAGAAACAGCTTGTGTCTCAAGGAGAAAGTGGAATTTCGGAGTACACAAGGGTAAATATTGAATGTGAGATGCTGCTAATTAGCTGCACAAAGGCCGTTAGCATTAATGAGTTCTGTCCCTTTGCAGTGGGAAGCAACCATTTCTTTGGTCCAGGCTCACTGGCAGTGGCCCAGTGTTCTAGCTGTTGCTGTGAGTCTTTTGTGGCAATTTAATCTTAGAAAAAGCAAGAAAAAAAATAAAAACTAGGATAGCAATTAAGTCCCTTCCTTTTCAACATTTCCTGTAACATACATAGAAACTTCAGGTTAAAAATATACTAAAAATACATCATTTGTTTCCCATTAGCAAACTTAATCATATCTCTCCCTCAGACTTTGGGCTTACAGAGGCTGGGAGAGAAAAAAGAAGTAGAGTGGAGAAGTGATGGTAACTTGGATTCTTATTTGCTTACAATATGCCAAATATAGAGTCATGTGTATGTATCCTTTTGTAAACCTCCAGTGATCTGAACTGCATAGACGACTCAGTACTAAAGCGCACACACCACTCTTGAAGAGGAACAGAGTTGGAGTTCTAGCACCCATGTCAAATAGTTCAACAATCACCTGTAACTACAGTGCAAGGGATCCAAAACATCTGGCCTCATATATATATATATATATGTATACATATATATGTATATATGTGTGTGTGAATATATTCATACATAGACAGGCATGCACACAATCAAAAATAAACCTTTTTAAAAAATCATTCCAGTAAAAACAGAAGGTGTATTCTATTACCTCTATTTGCCAGATGAGGGACATTGGGGCTTAGAGGGGTTAAGTAACTTGTCCTTGTTCCCTAACTGATAAATGAGAGTCAGGATGTCTCAACTATGCCCAGGTCCAAAGCCATTCACAGCTGAAGTGAGAATCCTCTTGGAAGAACAGTCTTGGAAGGAAGCAAGGGATGATCATTGCTGTCCCTTCCACAGTGGGGAAGGAGCATAGAATTTGCCAAGGATTTTGTCATTCTTATTAATACAGTTATTTCTTAGAAGTTTATTTAATGTCTGCTATGAACTGGGCTGGGACACAATAGATTGCCCTTGCTGCCATGGAGAGTGCCATTATAGATGGATGCAGATAAGCATAAGGAGGGGGAGTTTGGTCAATAACAAAGAATGGTACCTTATGACAGCATGAATTAGGGGGTGTCTAAGTGTGTGTGTGTGTGAGGAGTGAGAAAACAGAAATAATCTCTTCATACTTTGGAGAGCATTTTTAAACTGAGAGGAGTTGATGTGACAGTTTTAGAGTATCATTGAGTCTAACCTAGGTTAAATAGAATAGAAGGGGTCCCTTGGACCAATCATGTGGAGGTGAGCTGCAGCAGGATCATGAGGTGAGAGTTGCACATTGGTTTGTGCAGATAGAGCATGGACCTGGAACAAGCTATATTGAAGAATAAAGTTGAATTATCAGGCAAAGGTGGGTCACAAAGGGTGTTATAGGCAATGTATTGAACTTGAACAAATAGGGCCAAGATAGCTTTCTCTTCTCTTCTTTCTCTTCTCTTCTCCCCCCTCCTCCCCTTCTTTCTATGTGAAGTTGTAGGGATTGAGACCAGGGCCTTATGCAAGTGTTCTACTGCCAAGCCTCTGTCTCTAGCCTTTCCTACCTTTTTTTGTCTTGATCTCACTAAGTTGCCCGAGCTGGCTTTGAATTCACTTTCTAGTTCTGACAGGCCTTGAATTTACAATCTGCCTGCCTCAGCTTTCTGGGTAACTGGGTTACTGGTCTTTGTCACTGTCCCAGGCTCCATTTTAGTATTTCCAAGTTATGAGAGATGAACCTGGGTAGGGCAGGGGTAGAAGTTGATAAGTCAATGATAGCCATAGGTTGTTATGGTACCTTAGATGAGGATGAGGATGGCCTGAATGTGAGCTAGAATAGTAGAGGATGGAATGTGGTTTTAGTAATTACTGAGTAGACAGAATCGTCAAACCTAACTAGGTTGACTAAATACCAAGGTCTTAAAGGAAGATGCCAATCAGGGCTAGCACTCAAGTGCCTGGCTTGGGACATTTTCTGTGGGCAATGACTTGCTCTCACTGACAGATGTTTGGGGGAGTAGATTCAGTTGGGAAACGTTGAGGGTAAAACAGCTGTGGTGTTGGTATGAGGAACAGAGCTTAGGAGAGCCACTTGGGGAATTTTGAGCTTGTTAACAGCTGAGACCCTTAGGATGTTTGTGATGATATTTTGTTTATGATATAAACTTCAGCTTTCCTGAAGGTGAGACTGCAAAGCTAGCCACAGTCATAGAGGCCAGGCAATGGTGTCACACACCTTTAATCCCAGCACTTGGGTGACAGAGGCAGATGGATCTCTGTGAGTCTAAGACCACATGAGAGTGAATCAGGCTAAAAGAGAAACAGAGCTCACACTTTTAATTCTAGCACTAGGGAGGTGAAGACAGGAGTGATGTGGCTAGGTGGAGAGAGGATTATAAAGTGGGAGGAGACAGGAGCTCGTTGCAGTCTGAGGTTTGGTGGAGAGCCGTGCAGTTTGAGGGACAGTCGAGTCTGGAGATGAAATCTGAGAACAGGATGACTTCTTTGGTCTGAAGCAGAGGTAAGAGCTAGTGGCTGGCTGCTTTGCTCTTCTGATTTTCAGCTTTAACTCCAATATCTGTCTCTGATTTTTATTATTAAAACCAATGCTACAGATTACAGAAGAAAGAAAACTTAAACTAGGTGATTTATGGGGAGACTAGGGAGTTCAAGACAGTAGGTACAAACCCAGTCAGCACCTACTTTCAAGATGGCACCCTGGTACCATAGAGAAAGAATGCTGTGTCTTCATGGGATGGGATGGGTAGAAAGAATGATGTCCACCTGCACTTTAGGAAGGATTAAAAAAAATCCAAGCTACAGCAGCCTGTAGTTTTCAGTTCCTCCACTTCACAAGCCTGACCCTCTTAGCATTAGCCTAGAAGCATGGATCTAAGACTAGAGCTTCCTCCTCATGTTGTAGGCCTGGAAACTGCAAAGTTGCTGGGTCTGTCTGCAATGCTGGTCGGGAGTGTTATAGCCTCATTGTTTCTACCTTCTCCAAGCTGCATGGCTCTTTCCTGTTCTATCCAGTTCTCTTGTGGCTGGGTCCACACTGTGGAGAAAGCTGAACACTAGAGTTACACTGCATAGGCCACACTACTGATTAAAGAGAGATAGGAACAGCCTGCAGTGGGACTTTGTTTTTTTTTTTTTTTGTTTTTGTTTTTTTGTTTTTTTTCTGTTTCTAGTAATACCACCTTCTCTCCTTCCACAAAATTCAATCTGGCCACAAGTGACCCAGGACCCACATTCCTCATCCCCCTGCCCCATTGTGGCTTTCTTAGTAAGACTATACATACTGGTAAAACTGAATATTGCTAAAATGCATCTTTGTTTCCTTTTTTATTCTTTTCAACAAAGTCTCCTTCAGGCCCCGTTAACTTTGGACTTGCTATGTAGCTGAAGGTAATCTTGAATTTCAGCTCCTCCTGCCTCAACCTCCACAATGCTGTGATCATAGACATATGCCAGTATGCCCTTGCTTGCTTGCTTGCTTGCTTTTTGTTACCATTTTGGAACTTGAACTTCAGGCTTTGTACATTCGAGGTAAGCACTACACCAACTGAGCTACAACACTAGCTCTCCAGTCCCTGCCTTTAATGGCAAATCTAGGATTCTACCCCAGGTCCAGCAGGCCAGGTGGGAAGAGGGGAGCCATAGAGGAGTTATTAGAGATACCAAGGAAGTTGGTTCAAAAGCAGTGTCATGAGTTAAGTCTGAAGGTCAAGCTAAAAGCAGAAACAGAGAGACTGATAGCTAGATTAATACTTGGGAGAGCCAGGAGGAAGGCAGACGGGAATTAAGTGAAAATGTGTGGTGATGAACTGAGACCAACCCCTGCCAGCCTCTATCAGGAGAGAGATTTGAAGATGGGAACAATCTAACAGGGGCTGGGTAGCTGCCTGGATGGTTCGGGTGCAGCTGCTCATAGCTAATGTGATGTCTTGTAAATGTAAGCCAGCCTCAGGATGGGGTCAAAAGCAGCTGTGTCGGTAATAATTCAATGATTTTATTTTTGCAGGGAGCAAGGTCAAAGGCATACTGAAGGAAGTTCTGCTTTTCTTCAGGTGACACCAGACTGGGAGAACGGAACTCATCACGTCTTTTACTCATTCACAGATTGTGATCTGAACATCCACGGTCTCATACCACCTAAAGCTACAGCATCATGCTAAACTTCAGGGCTCAAGTTTACAAAACACCAAAAGTAAAAGTGGAGATGGCATCCTCCTTCAGTGGGAAAAGGAGACATGGGAAGGTTTGGGAGAGGAAAGCAGGGATTTCACAGGTGGGACGTACCTAGACCTTCTTTTGATGTTTGATAAAAAGTAAGCAGGAGAGCCGAGTGTGGTAGTCCACACCTTTAACCCTAATTCTGTGAGGCAGAGGCAAATCATCTCAGTAAATTTGAAGCCAGCCTGGTCTACTACCATAGAGAATTCCAGGCCAACCAAGGCTACACAGTAAGACCCTGTCCCAAAAACTAAAAGTAATGAAGACAGGGAGAGCCAGCATCTGGGTCCTGCTAGATCACACTGCACTGACTTCAGCCATAGTGCTGAGACTGTAACAGCTGCAGGCCCCAGCATGTTGGGGAAGAATGGTGAGGCAGCAGACAAAGGCTTCTGTGCAGTACAACTCTAGAGGGCCCTGAACACAGAGAAGCCAATCTGGAGGGTTCTGTCTAGTGATGGACAATATGATAGCCCTGAGTCAGAGAGATTATGCACCTCCTGTCCAGCTTATAAGATTCTTTTGGATACCTGCTGGATTTGTCTGCTCTGGACATCCTCCCCATTCTTTGGGATGGTGTGATGATGTTCCTTTGGGATCTTGCTCATTCTGCTCATCTTATCCCCTTAATGAAGCCTTAGTGACACTATTTGTCAGGGATTTAAACTAGTCATTCTCTTGAGATTGGAACTGTGTCTAGAACACTACAGAAAATGGTCAGCAGTTGTTGAAGCAGATTCTTTTTTAATGACAGCATCCTATAAAGATAGGTCATTATTTTTAGGGCCCCTGCTGACCTTTGAGATGCTCAGAAGAGACAACTAAGACAACTATAGCCTCTTTGAGCCAAGAAAAAAAAAAAGTCACCCTGTCCTTCTACCAGAAAGGTAAAAACTCCTGGAAAGAGACAATGTTTGGAGAGAAGACAGCAAACTCAGTTCACCCCAATCCACTTGACCATTCAGGTCCTCCTTGAACCCCTAAATTAGTCCTGTTCTCTTCTTCCTGAAGCTCTTTGTTCAATTTTTCATTCTGTTTTCTAATTATCCCATGTTCTTCTACTTAAGTTAATCTGGGGATTTGACACCCACTGCAAAACATTAATGAACATAGAAATAAAATAAAAAGCTCCAGTTTCAGGAGGCCCAACACCCGTGACCAAAAAAAAAAAAAAAAAAAAAAAATCAATGAACATTAAAATAAAATAAAATAAAATCTCCCAACTACAAACTTGAAGCAGAGCGAGACAATCTTAAACTGAAAACCCTCCCCAGGGACAAAGTTCCATAACCTGAGACCAAGTGCCACCAACTGAGACCAAATGTTCAAACATGTGAATTTATTGGGAACATGTCTTATTTAATCTACATTTACAAAAACTATATACACAGTACCTCAGGAATGATACTGTTCTTCTCTGACTTCCATATACACGCACATGCACACATGCACACATATGTGCTCACACACATATGTGCCCACACACACATTATTTCTGTTTTACACACACACACACACACACACACACACACACACACACAAATTTCTGTTTTGTGATGAAATGGCTAAGGTGGCTTCTGGGGTTCGTTGCTCAGATTTGTAGAGGAAGTCAAAGTGCTGACATGTTCAAATTCAGAGAACATAAGCATTATGGCCATGAGTGAGTACAATCCATATGTTGTCTTTACTATCCTTATTTGAAATATCTCTTGGAAATGGAAATATTGTCTTCATGGACAATCTTGATTTTGTCATTTGTGTTTTGATTCTCAGCCACTGAGCAATGCAAATTGCATTCCAGAGACAAGTGGCTTCTTCCCCTTCCAAGAGTCCCCTAATGTTTATGTCTTCCTACTGTACAGTGCCCCACTTGTCTCCTCTGCTGTACCCTGTCAATCATGCTT
This sequence comes from Cricetiscus sungorus, assembly GCA_030556225.1. Taxonomy (NCBI): domain Eukaryota; kingdom Metazoa; phylum Chordata; class Mammalia; order Rodentia; family Cricetidae; genus Cricetiscus; species Cricetiscus sungorus. The sequence continues at coordinate 28,606,091 of JANBXA010000740.1, read as the reverse complement.
CCCGAGAGAGATGCCAAGAACAGGTATTTCAGCACTGTGACAAAACCTCAGTGAAGGCAAGCCTTGCCTCAAAGGTCCCTGCTTTCTTCTGCCATGGTGGGGCCGCTCTCAGCTCTGCTGTGTACGTGTCCTATGAAACTATGCTCCTGAAATGAGCACATTCCTAAAAGAAATGTCTAAACTACAAGCCCTTTTCCCTGCACTCAGCCATACTGGTCTGCATCCTGGACAGGACCTGGGGTGGTAGGACTGGGGGTGGAATGAAGAATTAAGTGAGCAACATGCTAATTTCATGCAAATGAATATCTATTTTGAATCAACAGCTTGGGTACTTTTTCTAGGAGGCCTGAGGCAGCAGGAATCCAAAAGGAGGGCGGGCAGAAGGGGGAGTATGTCTCTTGGGGTGAGGAGGAGTGTATGGGGACTCCAGTCTGAGCAGAGCCTCCTCCTGACCATAGTCTTAATGCTATTAGATCCACTCATTAGCGAGTATGAAACATGGAGAGAGGAAAAAAAAATCAGAAAAGGAAAGGGAAAAAAAGTCCCATTTCTGAAATGAATAACAGATGGAGGCTTAATTCAATTTGCATCCAATACAGCCTCGTACCAGGGACTTCGTTTGTGTAACAATGGAGATCCTGGAGATGAGGAGGGGTCCCTGCTGCCACGGAGGGGCGGATGGGATGAGCCCACACCTCCCCCACCCTGCCCTTATCTCTCTGTGGGGGAGCCAGATGGATAGTCTTGTTTTAAAGCATCTCTCCCTTGGACTGATCCTGAATTCATTCTCTGATCCAAAAACGGGGGTTCTTGGGTAGAAATGAGGGTAGCATTGGGGGAGGGGCACTGCAGAGAGCAGCAGGAGAGGGAGAGGAAAAGCTGTGTGGAAGCTGAGAAAAGCAACTCCAGGTGTCTCCAGCCCTAAGTGCCTTCCTCCACCATGGAGTAAATCAGAAGACAATCACTGGACAGCTGGATTCCCAGGGCATAGCCTCTCCGTATCTCCTGCTGTCGAAATCTGGATCCCAGACTCTGCTCTGGCACTAGGTAGCTCTTTTGACTGATCTGATGGCTTGGAGCTTCTGAACATGGAGATTCTCCTTTTGCTGAATAAGAACAGTAGGCAAATTGACTTTGCTCTGCTGTGGGGAACCTGCAGTGTGAGCACAGCACTGTGTCCTCTCTTGGGGAAGATCACCATCAGGGTCTGTGGTGTCATTCTTATCACTCCCCTCTGGTTGGGGTATGTGCACAAAAAACAGTTACCAAGCAGCAAAAGGAGTCCCACTTCAGCAAATGGCACAGTGTGACCAGGCTCCAGCAGGAACTAGATTGAAGACTGCATCCTGGGCCAAATCCTGAAACAGGATGCTGGAACATGAGTTTGTTGTACTTGCCTTGGTCCACAGGGAGACAGAGAGATGCTGGGCAACTATCCATGTATATCCTGCTCAGCCTCAAGGTGTGGGATGCAGATCTGTCTTTACCTCCTGGATGCATAGAGGACCATAGAAAATTTAGGCTGAGCCTGGTTCTAGAAGATTCTAAGTTTGTGAAGAGGGTATTTTTTCCCTCTCCTCTTTTGAATTTAATGCCTAGACCTGAAAATTCAAAAGAAAAAGATATAAATATTGTTTAATATACTATGTATATATAATAACATGTGTATAATACATATATATTACATATTGTATATTGAGGCATGTATCCTTCATAGGAAAATCAATGAATAGGCTAGGCATGGGAGCTTCTAAACAGGAATGATATTTGTAGAGAAGCAACAAGATAAAGGTGAAGGGGTTCAAGCTTCTAAGGGTGGTAATTATAAGAAGGTAACTATGAATATATAAGGGTGCTTTATGGGTATGAAGTGTTATATTAGTAGACTTGTTTATGCATAATCAATTTTCCTTGACTCTTAGTCCCCCAGAATAAGAATACTGTTATTGGAAATTTCGGGAAGTACCAATTTTAGATTTTTAGTCCCGTTAATAAAGATATTTAAGAATGGACTTCAAAGGAAACTCAAAAACAATTTTATTGGAGTCTAAAAAGAACCCCCAGGTTAGACATGCTGAAATCTTAGAAGCTGCCCCAGAGAGGAAGAGAGAACGCCATGCCCTTTGCAAGCATCCACATGGCAGAAGCGGATGGATAGCTGCAGAGTGAAGGTGAGAAAGCCAAAAGTATCAGGGAAAGCATGTCCAGGCTCTGGCAGAGATCAAGAGTCCGGAGGCACAGCTCCCTCCTGCTGCAGCACTCTCAACTGTGGTCCCAACCTTTGAGGGGACTCAGGGTGAGCCAAGATTGGTGGCTTCAACACAGAAAATAATCCCAAGACTAACTAATAGAAAGTGGATTTGGGGTTTCCTAAAGATGTTTTAATGTAGACTTCAAGCATGAGGGTTATGAGAAAGAGAAATGCTGAGAAAAAAACAGGACAAACTAGAGAGCCTGGGTATGGGTTTCCAGAGGAAGATTTGCTCCCTTGCAGCCTACTGTTTTCATAAGGGTTGCTAAGAAACCTAAATGTGAGCACTGGCAGTCCATAGGGGGCACCTGAAAGAAGTACAGGTAACATCTCGTTAAATTGCCTCCTATTTCGAAGTAATTGTAAGGATATAGTGAAACGCTACATTACAGGAGGGTAGAAAGATGAGATTTCTGTTCAAAAAGCAAGCGTCTTTGAGATTCAAGGAAAGGTCTGAGAGAGGAATGGAACTCTACCCAGTGTCACATACATACAGGCTTTGTTCACTGATATTTTAAAAATAAAATGCAATAAATATAAATGAATAATATTTTTATGTAGGTGCCCTCAGTAGCAAATCATACTTGTCCCCCTGTTAGAGAGGGGTTTCACTAAGACTCTGGGCTGGAGGGCTCTTCTTCCCAGATGTCTCCCAAATTTTCCTTGACTTCTGTCCTGCTTTAGCTCATGACAGATTAGACTTGGCCTACCAGCTTTCCACCTGGTTTTTTTTGTTTTTGTGTTTTTGTATTTTTTTTTTTGGATTGTTATTGTTTTGTGTTGGTTTATTGAAGGTAGAATGGTACACTCTAACTCATCTTTTCTCTATACAAAGGAGCCTGAGCTAGGCATGAGACCTTATCTCTACAGCATTAGATGTCAGGAGTGTTAGTCTAAAAGACCCATCCTATAGATTTAGAACCCTCAACTCAGCCTGCTAGTATCAGGTGCTACTGGATATCTGTACAGGAAGGGCTCCTAACTGCCTTTCAAACATGGGGAGAATAAGAAGGACAAGAGAGAACACGGGGGAGGGAGTCAGGTATGGGAAATCAAGTCTACCTGCCAAACATCCCATCAATTAGTGTTGCTCAAGTTGAAAGGCTGCCCTGTTGGACAACATCCTTTGTCATCTCTTTTCAGTAGCAAGAAAATGAATATTGATTGATTCTCTTCTTGGCTCTATGCTGGCCCCTTCAGATGGAAATGATTGGGTTTCCCCCATCTAGTGGATGACATTTCCGTTTAGAGGCAATTACATCTTCTCAGAACTCAGCCCTTGGACCAGAAAATGTTGCTGTTATTCAAAAGAGCGTTCTGGGGCATTTCAAGCATAGAAACAGAGCCTTGGCTTCCCAGTGGTGTTGAACTAGCATTCTGCATCCTGGAGAAGCAGGCCTTGGATCTGAGCAACCTTAGATCTGACTTGAAAAATTAGACATGACAAAAGGCTAAGAAATGATCCCCCCATAGTCTTTGGAAAGGTCAAATCTTTATACCCAGTCTCAGATCCTAAAGAGGAGGGAACTGCTGGGAGAAAGAATGTCTCAAACTCTTTAGTGTAATACTGTGATATCCTGGAGTACAGTCTGAAGTTTCCACATAGGGATACTGATACAATTCCCCTTTAACCTTGTGGAGTGCTGTAAGATTTCTCAAGAGCGCAGGTATGTATACATAAGCCTACACATGAACATACACAAACATGTGCACAGAAAACAAACCTTATCTTTAAATGTTTTATTTGATTTTTAAAAATTATGTTAGTGTCTGTGTGTGCCTGTGCACATGAGTTCAGGTACCCTTAGAGGCCAGAGTCATCTGATTCCACAGGAACTGGAGGAGTTTGGGGGTATTTGTGAGCCCCCAAATATGGGGATCAGAAACTTAACTCAGGTCCTCTGCAAGAGCAGTATGTGCTCCTTGCCATTGAGGCATCTCTCCAGTCCTCAAACAACACCTTTGGATCAATCATTCAGGAAAGTTGACAGGGAACAACGTACCACATTCACAATGTAACTTTAGTCCCCCCTTGCCCTAACTCCTTAGTGTGCTATGTAGGCTGCTTCCTGCCTGGGTCATCTTCTCACTGTGGATGATACTGGAGAGTCTGTGCACTCATGTCTCAAATTTCCCCAGATACCGGACATTTGTCTCCTTGGATGCTTTAGAGACATTTTGCAACTGATGCTCCATATCCTGACATCCCTTGTCTCAGAGAGGGCTCTAAGATGGCAACATGACCTCTTCTATTCTGAGCCACAAACACAACTTGTGAGCCAGTGGCTAGTACAGCTGGTGCCGGCAGCAGAGAATGGGACTAATGAAGATATAGTATCCTTCATTAATAAAATTGTTCCTCTTCTCTCTCCAAATGACATCTACCATGAATTTACAGGAAGAAAGGGGTACGGGGAGAAACTAGTGAAAGTAACTGAAAATACTGTCTTTGCTATTGAAAGACAAAAAGTAAAGTTAAGGAAAAATGAAGGGCAGTCTGACCTGGAGAGCTAACCCGGGCCACTATCAGTTCCCTGGAATTTGCCCTCAAGTTGTTGTGTCAGCAGGTGGTAAATAAGGTCCTTAAGAAACAAAGAGTTAGCTGCAACTCCAGTTTGCTTAGACTAGATTAATTAGCACACCCTGAGGCCCTGAGGTCTGTTGACCTGAGACCATCTAGCCACAAAAAAGAGTATGGACAGAGGGTCACAGCCCCACCCTAAACTTGTGGATTTTTTTCCTTTAAAAGTACCTGCGCCCAGAAAATGTTGCTTCTCTAGCCTGCGTGCTGAGCTGAGGGGGTCAGTTTGCACAAACGTTTCCATTCATTAAAGCCTCTTGCATGTTGCATCAACTGGACTGTACATTGAGTTCTTAGGGGTAAGAATGGGGAGACTCCTCATTCTGGGGGTCTTACACTATCAAAGCTATACCTGGATATGCACTCACCAGTGGTTTCTTCCAATGTTCTCTCCAGTCCCACATACATTTTTGGATAAGGGAAGTAAAAAAGAAGGGCTTAGAGACAGAGAAGGAGAAAGTGGAATAGAGAACAGAAGAGAAAGAAAAAGAGAAAAGAGGGAAAGAGAGGAGAGGGGAGGGAGTGTGCTAGGGGATATAGAAAAATCAGAAAGGATTAGCCTCGATCTTTTCTGTCTGCAGGTTACTAAAAATGCCCTGTTTGCTTCAAAATGCTCTGGAGCCCCAGGGCAGTGAAATGGCTAGTGTCAAATCTTCCTTAGGATTTGTTGTTCAGAACAAAGTGGGTGAATGTGCCCCATAGATTTAGCAGCCTGAACTAAGCTCTGTGGCTCAAAGGACCCCAAAGAGTCATAGAGACCCCAGCCCTTGAAATTAGAAGGGCAGACTATCCGTCTGCCACGAAGCTGAGTGTCCGGGTGCATTGGCTTTGCTGGGCTCTCATCACAGGGAAGCAATTTCCGCTCTCTGTCATCCTAGGTCCTGGCCAACCAGCAGGGTATGCAGTGCTGCTGCATCACTCCTGTGTAGACAGCATTTAATTTCCGTTGCATTGGGCTGAGATTCTGGCATAATGAGATATAGATCTCTTTGACCTGCACTGCAGGGGGGTCCCCGGTGCAGAAGAAATTCTGGCTGGAAGCAGACTGGTCACCTGGATGATAACTAGACCCCAGAGTTCTAAAGCTAATCTCAAATGCTTTCAGAGGCCTTTGTCCCCCTCAGCCTCTGAGACTGTCCTCTAGGGGATCTTATCTGAGCAGCTGATGAGAACACCTACCACACATGTGAGAAACTCTGTAGTGTGAGAACACCCACCATAGGGGCAAAACTCTAGTGGCCCATTTTTCCCAGAAAGAGCTGGTATTCCTCAGTACCCAGCCCCTCCACGCCACCTATTTCCATTTTGATCTTATAACCTGATTGCAATGAATGACTTCTTCATCTGCTTCTCAATTCCATGAAGACAGGGCCTTTGTCTTTCCAAACAGCTGCAGGTGGTGGGACCCCCCCCTCTGCTCTTTGATAAGTGAAGGTATAAGCAAGGCTGAAAGAGTAGTAACTGGCAGTAAGCTGGGAGCTCCTGTTCATTCCAGCTATGGAGAGGGACTTGTCTGATACTTCCAATGCTTGTTCAGCTTTTCCTTCATGAGGAAGTCTGTCTGTTTGAGAAGTTAACGCATGATAAAAAACAGGAACCTCATGAGTCTTCCGTTTCTAGAAAGTTCTCCACATTTTCAAATCGCTTTCATGTTTGTGATCACATTTGATCTTCATTAACAATCAGACCAAAAAGATACAAGCAAGCTGAAGTTCTGGGAACTGTCAGGGGGCCTGTCCAAGACCACACAGGTAAGTGGAACAGAGTCAGCATTATAATTCTAATCTTTTGACTTCTACTTAGATACATACTCTAAAAAGTATTGTTTAATTTTTGTTTACTAAACAGCTTGAGGGAGAATCCACCATGTACACAAGGCTGGTCACTTTGTTCACCCATTTATTTTAAATTAATATCTTCTGTTTCATTTCCTAACAAGTAATAAACATGCAGAGAGGAATATGAGAGTCTCATGGGAGAGGAGACACATAAGTTGTATCAAGGGCTGGCATGCTAGCTGAGGTCTCATAACCACATGGTAGGAGAGGAGGATGAGGAAAATGATCTCTTAGAATGTATATTTCTAGGCCTGGGGAGAGAACTCAGTAGGTAAAACACTGGGCAAGCCTGGTGGCCTGAATTCCAATTCCCACATAGAAGCAGCAGCACAAGTGTCTGTAAGTTCAGTAAGTCACTAGTAAATAAGAGGTAGAGGCAGGGGGGATTGCTCAAAGCTAATGGGCCTTCTAGTCTCATTTACCCAGAAATAGATAATAGGAGAGACCATACCCCAAACAAGATGGAAAGCAAGGATCCATACCCTATTACCAGGTTATCCTCTATCCTCTTCTTGTCTAGTGTGGAATGTACACACACACACACACACACACACACACACACACACACACACATCAAATAAAAATTTAAAAGATTTAATATTTTATATTTTTGGTAGTTGGAATGAGAACAGCCTCCATAGGGCCAATGGTGAAACGGTTGGGGAAGGATTAGGAGGTATGGCTTTGTTGGAGATGTGTCATTAGGAGTAGGCTTTGAGGTCTCAAAAGCCCATGCTATTCTCAGCTCTCTCTGTTTTATGGTTGTCATCTCAACATGTAAGCTCTCTCAGCTCCAGCACTGTGCCTGCTTTGCCTGATGCCATTTCTCATGCCATGATGGGAAAACTGTAAGCCAATGAACTCTTCTCATAAAAGTTGCCCTGGTCATAGTGTCTCTTCAGAGCAATAGGAAAATAACTAAGACAGTACTCTCAAAGATGGAAGAGTTAAGACAAGATGTGGTGACAAGGGGGACTTAGGATGTGGCTCAGTGGTAGAGCATATGCTTATTATCATACAGAAAGCCCTTGGTTAGATCTCTAGAAGCACATAAGATTGGCCCATGTGAACATGTAGTGGAAAGGCAGCTGTCTGTAACACATCAAGAGGATTTTCATCCCAGCGATTAAGAAGTTGAGGCAGGACCTGTAGCCATATTGAGCCACATAGAGATATCTAGGCTGTCTGAAACAAACTAACACACAAACAAATAAAAATACGGACAGAAAGAGACACTATGACAACCTGGTGTATTGCTAAGAAACCCATTCAATGGAATTTTATTACAGCAGTCTGAGATGACTGAGGCAATAGGCAAATGAACATTGCTAATCTATTCATGATTGACTGAAGACATTTCAATAGCTTGGCACTACATAGATATGTTGCTCACTCATGTTATCTGTGCAAGGCTACCTGGAACTTGAGGAGGATGCTTCCTGAGATCACTGAAGAGACCAAGTTGAGAAGAGTCCTCACATCTTCTGTGTATATCATTGGAAACATGGGATGTACACAGACATCACTGTGGTGATGAAATTGCTGGAAAGAAGGGCAGTATCCTTCAGTGCTTCATGACAATCCATTCACAGTCCCTTCCTTTGGCCTATTCTAGTTCAGGGTTCCATTGGACTGCATGATGTTCAGGAGCTGGAGGAACAGAGAGGATTATACAGTGGGCAGTAAAAGTCTATGATATTTTAAAAACACTCCATACACTTGTTCCACCCATTGATTCAATAAATATTTGAGTGCTCATTTATATCAAATGCTGTGCCAGATGCTTTTGATATAAGGACAGATGAGGGTCTGGAGGCCACAACATAGGAAGTGTTTACTATTTCTAATTCCTTCTTGTTCTTCAGGTTTCAAACTTTGAGCCTCTGTTGACTAGCTCATTCCTGGTTGGACTCATTGTCCCTGCTGAGCCTGCCTATCTCTGATTCTAGACTCTGCTGGGATACCACATTGCACTGAGAAAATGGTTGTAAATCTGGTTCTGTGAACCATGACTCTCCCAGTTTTTCAGCTGTAAGAATGTGGGAATGAATATTTATGGGACACTAGGCTCCCAGCAATAGAGGATAAGACTTAGATAGGTCCAGGACACTGCTCTAAAAAAAACCTTTTCTTATCTTGTCTTCTCCAATACTTACTCTAGAGGACTGGGTGAGGTCTGGAGAGCAAGGAGGGGTTCTCTTACAGGATGGCTGCTTCCAGGCATGTAACATGATTCCATAGGCCATAATTGAAAATCTATTAACTCTGGAAACCAGTATTTCACATAAACCTCTCCGACCCTGGCTATCCTGCAGTGAGTGCTCCCTCCTGTTATTCTCATAAATCACCCGAGATAGGCTGGGAACAGATCGATGAGGAAAAATTATGCCACAGCATTAGATTTCATCAACACAACTTGAACTATTACTTTTCTGTCCTGTGGTATGAGGAACCATGAGAATTAATAGTCTTCCTCTTCCCAAACGATGGGTTTACGACGCAGTGTTACCTACACTCTATTTCTTCCTTAAAACCATCAATTAATTTAAGAAACTTATATCTACTCTGTCACTTCCTGAAATTAGCAAGCATCACCTTTCCTACTCCTGTGTAGAGCTTTAGTAGTTTTTTTTTAAAATAATTATATGCCTTTTGCCGATTTTGGGTACCATCTAATGTCTGAACAAGTTTCTATGTTGTCAAACTCATCCCTCTGACCTTCTCTTTAGGCTTGTCTCCGTTTCTACACTCCAAGCTACAGATCAATAAATCCAAGGTCAAGGTTATTCTACAGTGACTCCCCTCTTCCTTCAGCACCCCTGATTTCCCTGATTTGGAGTCTGAAGTCTGGCAAAATGGTTTAGGAGTAGAAGGCTTTGAGAGCATAGCTCTGAGCAAATCCTAGTACCTCAATGACTAGATGGTAGATTTCAAGTGAGGCGATGGAAGGCAGACAGATGCTTCCACTTGGTGGTCGAGGATGTGGGCATGAAGCAAAAACAATATGGAGCAGAATCCCATGAGTCTCTGAGACAATTAGCAAATATTTGTTGAGTAATTCTCTTTATGTCTGTTATGCTTAGTTGTCACTTTAAACTTTAACTGTATTTATGACTGAGTCTTGGGTTTTCTTGGAAGGAAGTAGGGAATTCTTCCCAACACCCATGGGTAGTTCTTCCCTTGTCATTCTTAAAGCTCTGTCAGTAGGTGCAAACAAAAGGGAACTGTCCCTTGGGACCACTGATTCATTTGTTTTTATAGATAGGACAGCACTGGAGATCATTTAAGTTATAAAATAAGAAAGTGACAAAACATAGCTCTAGGATGTACATATTTACAGTTTTGTTTGTGAGACAGGACTATTGAGAAAACAACTAATTATTTTTTTAAAAAAAGTAACAAGTTTTATGTGTATGAATTCTATGTCTGCATGCATGTATGTGTATTTCATACATGCGGTGCCCATGGAGGCCAGAAGAGGGCCTCAGAGTCCCTCAGAGCCTGTATTACAGGCAGTTGTAAGTGGCCATTGCAGATGCTGGGAACAAAACCCAGTTCCCGTGGAAAAGCAGCAATTGCTCTTAACCACCGACCCCACTCCCAGACCCAAGAAAAATTTTTTTGGTTTTTGTGTTTTTTTTTATTTTTGTTTTTTGGGGTTTGGTTTTGTTTTGTTTTTAACATACAGGAAAGAAGCCTTCATTTGTAAAAGTGTCCAGAAGAGGGAGCTTTTCTAGCTGGCCTGATTTCCATGTCAATTGTACAAACTAGAACTAGTTTCTACCTTCCAGTGCTCTGGGAGCTAGACTTTGAACTCCTTGGCGCATTTGTACAAGTCTAAGTGTAGCTTCCTTCTGAGATTCCCAGACCTTCCACTTTTCCTGAGACCCAAGGCTGCAGGCTGTGGTGTCCCTCTCTACAAGCTGACTGATAGTGCTAGGCAAGGGCTCTGGGACCCCCCTTGGACTGGGAGTCTGGGTCATGAGCCTGAGAACTGAGAAAGTTGTCTCCCCTCTTCCCCTTTTTAGCTGGGCTATATGACAATGATTAGTTGACAGAAGTGAACAAGACAAATCATCATACTATAAATCAGGAAAAGAATAAATGAGAAGAGGGGGGGAACAAAAACCAAAACAAACAAAAACCAAACAAACAAACAAACAAAAAAAAAAAAAAAACCAAGACTGTGAGACCTGGGGAGAGTCCCGGAGGAATCAGAGGGCTTGTTCTGATAGTAATACCAGACTCCAGTGAATTCAGACTCCTGGATTCCATGAGGTTTCCTGATATTCTTATAATAAATCCTTGCTTAAATAATAAAGAAATTATGTACTGTCAATTTTCTGGAAATTAAGAGAGGATTTAAAGGGACTGGAGACATGACTCAGCAGTCAACAGCACATCTTGTTCTTGGATCATAAGGGAGTTTTGTTCCCAGTGCCAAAATTTGGGCAGGTAACACCAGCCCGTGACTCCAGTCCCTGGGAATTGCATGCAGACAACTTCACTCATGCACACATATTCCAATCCTCACATACACATAATTTCTTTTTTAAAAGAGGATGGGGATTGACAAGTGGATGCTTCTGGAATAAGCCACTTCAGAGCTTTCTTTTCCCAGAAAAGAGGAGGGTGCATGCTTTGCTTCAGTAAAGAGTTCCCCTCAGAGAGCCTGGTGTTATCCACTGCATTGACGAGCACCCAGAAGCAGGTGTATGAGTCCTTCCTGCCCATAGGAACTTCAGGGCAAGCCACAAACTCTAGTTATGAAGCTGAGTTCCTGTTGTGGGCATGTGAGCCTATTGGAAACAAAAGTTCCTAGAAGAGAGCCACACCCTACACTGAACCTCTATAAAGGGGGTTGGTTGATTACAACTTCAATGTGATTGAGAGGTTGGAATGCTACAAGTCTAGAGTCAAGTGACCATTTTTAGTTCCCTTAATACCCATATATTGCCCTCCTCTGAAGCCTTATCTAATTACTCTTTGTCAATATAAAATCTGGGGTCAGATGTCAGGTAAAGAAGGAAACAGTCACTAGTCATTGCCTACCTCTTCCATTCCTCTGTCCAAAAAGGGATGAGATCTTCTCTCAGCCTCTCCTTACCACTTCCTGTCTCCTCACTGTCTAAAGTTCTCCAGACCTCTATGATTAATTTTTGTCAGCTAGTGGCTAGCTCTGCCCTCTGACTCCAAGCAAGCTTTATTTGTCAGAGCACAATCAAAATATCACACAACATTCTTTTGCATGTGAACTAATACCCCTGTGACTCTTTGGTAGAAATCTTTGGAGCATACAAACAGATCCATCAACTCAAAGATTAAGAATGCCATCTGGGGCCTATAGCATATAGCAGGGATTTCTCTACTTTGCTATAACCCCTCTACCTCCAGCACTCACAAATATTCTTGAGAAGTATGTTCATTTATGGCTTTCTTCATTCTGTTGCTGTAAATGTTCATAAACTGCTTATAATATTGGAACACTGGAACATGGCACTTGTTGCAAGAAACCATTCTTACCTCAAAAGGGATAAAAAAAATGGCTAATTCTAGAGCCAGACATGAACAAACATGACCTAGAATGAAGAATCCATGGTGGACTGACTTAACATAGGCCCCAAATCACTTTGTGTGAGTGTTATACAAAAATATTAGACATATGTAATAAATTACCAAATAGTAAATAAAATTTTCATTAAAATTAAAAATAAAACACATATAATTGTAAAGAGAACATGGAAAGCTGAGGAGAGAGTGGCCAATAGGAAGGTGATACAGAACTCAAGCCATCAGAAACACTGTCAGTTTCCTCAGGGTCCTCTGACAAGCCATGACATTACCCATTTCAGGCAAAGCAGCTTTAGCCATCTCCAGGCCTAGCTCCCTTACAGCCATTCAAAGACTGGACTGCCAGGAAAAATCATCCCCTTTTTTCTTACTCTTCTTCTCTCCATGGACCCAAGTCATTCAGAGGAGGTACCTGAAAAACAAGGGGTGAAGCTGGCCTCAACCCATAGCTTTGTGATAGGATCCAGCTATACCAGCTAAGCTAGGCAAGGGTTACCATGTTGGCTGAGGCAATACCATAATCTCATCAAATTCTCCTGAAGCACTCTTACTTCCTAGGTTCCGGAAGCAGAGCACCATGGCTAGTTAGAGGGAGGTAAGTGTGACTGAAAGCACTCATCATATTCAAACTTCCGCACTGGGAGTACTCTGTAAGGTTGTTTACATTCTCTCTTTTGCAGTTGTCCAGGGCTAAATCATGGCTTAGTAATAGAAGCATGGATCAAAGTGCCTGGATGGCTGAGTCACCACATGGAGGACAGCTGCCCAGAAGCATCTCCTGACCTTCAGTGGACCTTGAATGAGTGAAAATTAATCACCAAACTCTCAATGTTCTCTGCACAGCACAAAGCCACAATAGCTTAATTAGCATATCATTGTATAAAGATCAATATGTTGATTATTATGCCAAGCCAGACACTTACAATACTAATTTGAGAACCTATATTGGTGACTTCAAATGACTTGCATCCTCCAAGAGTGAACAGAGAAGTTAGAGATTTTACCCAGTGTCAAGGGGAAAAGCAAACCTCCAAATGCATTTAAAAGGACAGTGGCAAACAAAAATGCATTTTCCTTTGGAATTGATCTCATGGGTCCTATTGACTCAACACACTGGTTACTCTTGCAATGAGAATAATAATCCTTGCTTCGCAGAGTTGTTATAAATTGAAAACATCTTGGCAGATGTTAGGTGCTTAATTAAAGTCAATGTCAGGGACTGAAGAGATGGCTCAGTGGTTAAGAGTGCTTGCTGCTCTTCCAGAGGGCCAGAGTTCGCTTCCAGCTCCAACAGGTAGAGGCTCACAGCCAGCACTATCTTCTGGTCTCAGCAGGCACCCACATACATGTATGCAAAACAAACAAACAAGCAAACAAATAAATAAATAGGGGCTGGAGGTGGCTCAGAGGTCGAGAACACCGACTGCTCTTCTTCCAGAGGTCCTGAGTTCAATTCCCAGCAACCATATGGTGGCTCACAACCATCTATAATGAAATCTGTGCCCTCTTCTGGCCTGCAGGCAGACATGCAGGTAGAACACTGTATAGATAATAAATAAATAAATCTTAAAAAAAAACTACAATCAATCCTTTTAAAAAAGAAAAAAACAAAATAAAACACTCCACTCAATGTCTTTCAGAGGAGTGAGTAGAAACTATGAGAATGGGGGTGAGACGTTTAGAACATGGATGGCAGGAGGCAGATGAAAAGCTTAGCCGGCTTTGCCCTCTGTTTAAGACCTGGCATCCAAACACACACACACACACACACACACACACATTTAGAAAATGCTCTGAAGACATGGAAGTGACCCCCATAGGCATGTATGTTGAACCTGTTTTGGAGGGAAATCTGAATTGGAAGAATCCATAGCTTCTGGCTCCTCCTCAATCCAGGCACAGAATTTGTCTTCACCCTCATGTACAATGGCATCCTACAATGTCACAAGCAAAGTACTTCTTGTAGTTCACACAGCTTGACTCTCCAGTTTCCCTAGGTCTGGCCATAAAGTGGGCTTAGGCTCCAAGCTGTGCTTTCGAATATAACACAAATATTTATCCTGCCCATAAAATGCTGTGACAAGTTGCCCAATGTAGCTGGGCCCCTGTGGTCTTGTAAGGCACAGGCTAGCTACAGCAGACAGCTCTGGGCTCTGGGCTCCACTCAGAGGAACCATGTTCAAAATAGACCCAGCTGTGGGAGAGTATTTGCTACAACTGCAAAGGACAGATTCTATTTCTGGCCTGTGGTGTGTATTTTTCTTACTGACTTTTTGTTTTCCTCAAAGCCAAATCGATATCATACCAACAGGAGATGTCCAGGGATATAAACCACCAGGCTGGGAGGGAACAGGAAGGCCTCTGGTACTATCTGCAGAGCATAGCTCTCTGAGAGGACCTGATCCTGGCTGGCATTAGTACTAACCATGCTGGTGATAAGAGCAGAAATGTTAGATCATTCATTCCCAGGATCATAGCTTGCCTACACCAGGTATGCTCAGGGGAGCATTTCACTAGCAAGGCAGGGGTGGGGCTGGCTCAGTAATTGGGTAGAATGGCTTCCTGGAGAGAAGGGACACACACACACACACACACACACACACACACACACACACACACACACCACACACCTGCCAAGCTGTCAGAACCTGGCTTCCTTTCCTTCAACAGAAAGCTTGTGTGGAGCATGAGTTTCTATTGGTCTCTCTGAACACTCTCACAGAGGGACAGATGCCCTCCCAAGTACAGTAACAGAGGTGACTTTACACCACATGAAAATGCCTTGTGCAGGTGTGGTAGGCTCTGTGCATTGGACTTCAGAATCCACACATCTTACTAAGTTATTCTCCCAAACCCCACCGTTAGAGATCCCCATTCCTTGAGCCTCTTACATATCTAGAGTCCTGAGGCAGAAACTTCCCTCACTGTATATGATTTGCCAGACCGTTTCTTCATTTGTTTACTCATCCAACAATTCTCTGAGGAGTACCTCCTAAGGATAGTGGCTGGGATTTACAGAAAAAGAGGCAGTGAGAGATGGCAGGGGCCCAGGTGCCTGTAGAGTCAGGAGGAAGTGTTATATGAGGGATTCATGGAAAGGGCCCAGCACCAAGGACACCCGGGTTCAGTTTACTGCTCTGAGTCACCTGACCTGGGAGACCGCCTTGCTTTCCTGATGAGGTAATCAGAGACTTTGGCGGAAGCTTCAGGTTGCAATGGGGGTTCCTAGCTCGTCAGTTAATTCCAGAGTGATATCCTCTGGGAATTTGGGACTCAGACATTGAAGTCTGCGGAGATAGGGTTTGGGGGAGGGTGGCATAGAACTGGGGCTGGAGAAGACAGAGAATGTTAGAAAGCATTCCAGCTATCTGTTTTCATTCTTGCATCCCAACATGCCATCTGCTATGCTCCTTTCTCTCTCCCCCTGTAACTCTGTCAGAGGGCTCTGGTGGTGGACTTAGAAGGCACAGGGCAGCCTTTCATCCCTTGGTTCCCAAGTTGCTCTACCATCAAAGTCCAGGATTAGAGTTTTCCTTCTTCCATGCATAACTCCTCTCTGCTGTTACTCCTCAGAGCTCCCCTTTCTCAGGGGAAACATAGTCAGGAGCCTCTCCTGGCCATTGTCCTCTTCTCCCAGGGTAGATTTGAACAGTGTCAATTTGTTATTAATTTCTAAAAGCTGTAAGGTTGTGGCCAGGAGAAATACATACAGCATATGAGGATATGAATTATGGATGCCTGTGGCTCCCAGACTCTAGCCCTTAGCTAGAAATAGCAAAGCACACACCTTTCCCCAACCCCTGCTTCACCCAGTTTGGAGCTGGTGGAGGGTTTGTCCTGCAAACAGGTGTGAGTCCATGGCTAAGCACCTGGACAAGGGGAAGGAGGGGCCGAGTGCAGAGGTGGTTAGCTCCTTGGAGTCCGCACTCTTGGCCTGATGGAGGCATCTGGGGTTGAGAGCATTCTTGAAAACAACATGAAAGTGGACCTCTGATGCCCACTTCTACCCATTTCATCAGAAGGGCCAGGGCCTCCTTCAGGATTTGGGAATGTACTCTTTAGAACCAAGGGTTGGTAGTTGTTTGGACAAGGTCTTGCTCCATAGTCCGGGATACCCTGCGGCACATCACCCTCCTGTCTCAGGAGCCTGAGTGCTAGAGTTACAGATGGATACCACCATAAGCAGCTTCCTCCTCCCCATTCCTTTTTGAGGGAGTTGAACTTTCTTACAATCACTTGATCTTTACATGAAAAAGGAAGAAAAATCTTTACCTCTGTCCAAAAAATAAATAAGTAAATAAAGCAAAACAACCAAGAAGACAACAACAAAGAACAACAAAATCCTTTCCTTATAATCTTTAAACCATTACCTCAAACTTTAATACTTAATATTCAGAACTATGCTGTGTTCACATAATTCCTGGAAGGTGTGTTGTGAGTTCTGCTGTGTTCTAAAAAGTACTTTTCTGAAGGCTCCAAGAACAGCAAAGTCTCCAGGGGCTGTCTCCAGCCCCTACTCTCTTTTCTGTTGCTTCTATTTTTCACCAGCCATGGCTGTTGCTCAGAGCTCTGTAAATAATCTCATTGCCCCACAAGCGCTGACTCCCTCTAAGAGGATCTAGTAAATCCTGATTATGAATTCATGCCCCATACTTCTAACCTGCCTGCCCACCCCTCCTGCCTGCCTCACCCTCGGTGGGTGGAAATGCACAGAGAAACTTGGGCTGACTAACAGAGAAAAATGAATGAGCGCATTTCCTGCCCACAGGATAGAATTTCACTTGGAAATCACCTCTAAGCCTTGGTCTGTGCATCAGGTAAGAGGCCCATGCCAGGACCTTTGAAAGAAGGAGGAGGAACAGCCCTAAAGCAGATGAAGTGCTACCTGCTGTTGGTGCCTTTCCTCAGCCACTCACATCCACCTTCCCTGCCAGGCTATTGCCCTACGTCTCTCGTCTCTGCCAGGTCACACACTGCTGACTGACACTCACTAGGTTCCAAGAGTTTCTTTTGGTTTCTGAGCACCTGTGAAAATGAATCTCTCGTTCAGGATTCAGGTTTCGTGCTTACTTCTTTGGGATATCAGAGGCTTCGTCTTCATGAGGACAGATCGCAGGGAAGGCATACAGACTCATTCAGATGTACTGCAGAGAAAGGGCTAAGAAGGAACGGGGAGGCTCAGTTGCATGTTCAGGGAGGTCGAAGAGAATGCGCAGTCTTGGAGTAACTTCTACAGTCACAATGAAGGTCTTGTTGGACCTTGGCCTACAAGCAAATGGAAGTGGGGCTGGAGAAGCCAAGTCTTATGCTGGGGTCATGCAGTGAGGGTCTGCAGAGTTTTCTACCTCTACCCTGTTCCACCCCTGTCACATTTGTCTGCTTCTCTAGGCATCTAGGAATGGCTGGCTTCTTGGTTTGTCTGTATGGGCCAGGGAGCAAAGAGATCTGTAAGCATCAATTTATCAATTTCCTCTGGATTTGGGACCAAATACTCTAACTCAGAGATAACTCTGGAGTTTTTCCAGATCTGGTTTGCCTCAGTTTCCTCAGGAGGCTGAAGGAGGTACAGGAAGAGTGATGCTACACTAAAGGTGATGCTTAGCTTCTCGGAAGGAACACAGAGCTTTTGTTGTTATACCCGCAATGGCCTAAAGCACTAAGGATCAGGCTGGTGGCATACCTGTTGGCACCTTGTTCCTCACGAATTGATGACTAAAATGGTCATAATCCAAGAATCAGCCAAAGCCCCACATCACTGTCCAGGCTGGTTCTTCTTTGCCAGAGAAGTAGTTACATGTCTGTGTCTCTGATTCCCCTGGGGGATGCTGGGACTACTGTAAACAATACTGCAATTTGCCTGTAAGCCACCAAAGTGGCAGCTTTCCTGACACTGGACCTCACACTTCACTCTGCAGCAGCAACCTAGAAAAGGGCACAGGCTCTTCAAACACTCCATTGGAGATCCCACTTGCCTGAGCTAAGACAGTCACTGCTCACTTGATTGCTTGTATGAGCCACCCTAGTTGGCTGGTATCTGGCACTATCACACAGGAATCTTTCTGCCTGCTAAGTTCTGCCTTAGTGACAGGTTCTGGCTGGTCCATCAGGCTTACTGCAGAAGTCCATTCTCCATAGAGGAAAAGAGGGCCTCTAGGAGGACAGCTAGAGGAAAGATGAAGTTGGAGCATCCAAGGGCATTGAGCAGGGCATTGGTGCATGTAGACACCAACAGTCTTGGACTCCACTATAAAATTACTACCTGATAACACAATGTGACATTGAGCAAGGTTCTTAGCATCTCTGAAATTGGTTTTTCTCACTGTAAAACAGGAATTAAAAAAAGAAAACCTCCCTCATACACTGTGAAGATTAAAGATAATGTGTCCAGTGTATAATGGATTTTCAATAAATGTTAATTTACCTTTCCGTCCCTCCCAACCTGATGTGGTGATTCTAAGTGAGGTAACGATGCCCAATCAATATTTGTCTATCCAATCAGAAGCCTTTTACAAACACAATTCTTTAAACAACCATTAGAAGTCGACTGAGCCAGCCATCTTTGAGTGCTTGATTGCTGGTGTCTCTTTCTTATAGACATCTTTGAGCCTCTGCTTGAACACCCCAGGGATCATGATCTCATGAGCGCCCAAGATAGCCTGTTATTTTTAGAGAGTGCTGCCTGTTTGGATCTTCTTCTGACCGAGATGCAGCTCACTTGCCTATAATTGCCATCAGTGTCAATTCCTCCTCCAAGGCCACCTGGACCTTTATTATTATTTTATTTTCAATTGACAAAATTGTATATATTTATGTTAGCAGGCTTCAGGATGAAAAGGGCTTTGTTTGTTTGTTTGTTGCCTGATGGGTATGGATGGAGGTTTTAGCTCCTGGTCACTTGGTTCTGTTGCCTCTGGGTCTGTGCTGAGACACACAGCTCATTTCATGGTATTCAGGATGCAGAATTCAAAAGGATCAGGGGATCAGATATACCCTCCAAAGACAAGCCCTCAGTGACCCACCTCTTCCAACTAACCCACTCAGCTCTGATCTCACTAATGGACTGATCTACTGAAGAGGATCCAATCACCTCACACTAGCACCACCAGCTGGGAATTAAACTTTTAACATGTGAGTCCTTGGTGGGCATACTTTATATCTTACAGTTATAAGAGCATTTATGTCAAAACAAGATGATCATTTCCTATATATGTATGTTGTGGGGTGGCTAATCCAAAGGATTAGCATATATATTATTTCATAGTTATCATTCTTGTAGTGTTTATTAGACTTTTTTTCACTAGTATATTACAATTATCAAAATGTCTGAAGCAAGATATATATACAGTTTGATATACATGGCTTTTTAAGCTCATAATTTTGAAAAACAAATGTGCAAAATCAGGGAACACAATTGGTTTAGGGTCTGGTGAGAGTCTGATGGCAGATGGCATTGTAGAAGATTCCAGAAGAGCTCACATAACCAGAAAGAAAGCTGTGGAGCCAATGTGGGTCAAGCTCTGTCTCACAACTCTTTCCAGAGAAAACTCAGGGCCCATAAGAACTACATTAATCTATCCAGAGAGCAGCACCCTTGTCAGTTACCTAAGGATCTCCTACTAGGTCCCACCTCTTAAAGACTTATACCTCCTCCCAACATCACCACACAGAGGACTGGAATCCTAGCACAAGGATCAAACCATAGCAGTGTGAGAACACATAGCATATTCTATTAGCTAGTAAGAAATCTTCATATTATTTACTTCAAGTTGCAATACATCCTTACTAACAATAGTCACTGTGTTTCACAATCGATCTCTTGAACTTTTTCTTATCTCCCTAAATAAAATTTTGCATCTTTTGACCCACATCTCTCATGTTCTGATTCCAATGTGATGGGCTAGTACCCTGAGGTCTCAGCCCACATGGCCAGCTTGGCAGCACTCAGAAGCAATGTTTATTTTGAGATGCAGCTAGTCCCATGTTCTGTGTGTACCAGTCAAGTTCATGGTGGCAGGGTCCACTTGGCAGTAGGCAATGGCTTTCTCTGAATCCTCTGGAAGGGAACCTGTAAGGTGGGAGGCAAGGGGGTGGGGCTAACTAGGTACCCTTGTATCTGAGCTCCAGGATACTGAATTTTCTCTAAGAGTGAAAGCAGAACGATGAAGAGAGGTGAGACAGGCTCCTCTGTAATAGTTAATGTTGATGAAGAACAGGACCCTCGGGCCTACAAAGAGCAGGAAGATGATACCAGTGTGTCTGAGCTAAGATGGAGTATCTGTAAAGGAAGGTCTTGTGTTTTCAGCCTTGACATAGAATGCAAGGTGGCCTGCTTGAGAGAGCTGTGGACAACTGGTCCTAGTGACCCTGTATTGTGACCACACCTGCCAGTTCTGTAGAGCACCTGTGATCTCCGGGAGACTGGTGCAAATCAGAGAGGGATCCAGCGGTCATGTGGGTTCTATGGGCCCCTGGCAGTCCAGCCATTCTGGAGCATGTCTCTGTGTCTCAACCACTGACCCCCCAGCCCCCATGGCTGGCAGTCAGCCCCATGAAACACCCTTCCTAATATGACTGTACCCCAGAGGCAGTGTTGGCTGCAAATGCTGTGCCAGCCTCCCAATGCAGAGGCGGATACATACATAGCCCAGATATGTCAGCTCTGCTCTACTGGGGGTTTCCTCACTCTACCCCACACTCTCTGTTTCTGAGATTTCATGTCTCCAGAGGTATCTTTTCATTGCATCAGAGGTGGAGGTTACTTTCCTGTCCCAGGCCTTGGTTCAGTAGGTCCCACCCCAACCCCAGGAAATTCTTCTTACTGGTCTCTGTCTGAGAAAAAGGCACAGCACAAAATGAGGAATCAAAACGCGTCTTGTCACAAATATATTTCCTTAGACATGCTAGACGCAGGTGCTGGAATGCTCCCAAGCCCAGTCATTTTGTTGTTAAGAACGATTTTTCTTCAGAAAGACCCTGTCAGAATGCAAATGCTACCAGGAGGGGTAGCACATTAACTTATTACCATCCATTATCACCGGAGTGCAGTTTATCAGCTTCCTAGCTGAGAACAGGGCCCTGGGGAGAGAGATGCTGAACAGGTAGGGGCTGGCACAGTGGGGGACAGGGGGTAGGGAGAAGCTGCTAGAGCATCCTGGGAGAGAGACTAAAGGAGGGAAAGGAAGGGCAGGGAGCTCAAGCTGGCCACCGAGTTATACTAGACTGCTTCCCCAGGCCTTGATATTCACGGTGCTGGCTTTTTAGAGGGGCATCCTCGGCTAAAGGCAGGCCAGCCCCCTTCTCCAGGATAGATGGAAGAGAGTTCTTTTCCCGTGGGTGGCTTGGCTTGGAAATCATTCCACTCAGTTTTGTTCTACGTCGTTACCTTCCCAACCATTTGTTACTTAGGCTAATATTAATATTAATTTATATTCCCTGAAGACATACTGCCTGACAGGGAGGAAGGCCAGGCACACAGTAAGTGGCAGGGAAAGTCAAACTGAGATGAAAACCAGGCCACATGTAATCCGCAAAGGGTGGAACTCACACATAGATAATACCCTGATGGCAGCTCCGGGCAGGGTTCTTTCTGTGGGTCTCCTAGGGGGGAACCACAGCATATACTCTCCTCTCTTGCTCCTAATGGCCATGCCAAATAGGAATTTTGTGCTTATTTTGCAAAAAAAAAAGAGGCACGATTAATTCTACAACCACAATTTCCAAGAAAAGCAGATCCCAAACACGCAAGGCCCATGTTGCTCTGCTGCAGTCAGTCAGTATAGGGTGTGGATATAGAAAGGGGCACCAAGGGCTGACTTGGGGACAGGAAGCCTGTGAGAGAAGAGCTTAGCTTTCTTGATAATGATCTAGAAGATAAGAGGGGGGGCAGTTGAGACTGAGGAGGCAGAGTGAAGAGTTCTAACAAGGGGAGGAAGCCACTGAATGAAGCAAAACAGAGCTGCCATTTCTGGAGGAAGCCGGTGGAAGACTTTAGTAGAGACCTAATAGTGTGTGTGTGTTAGCATTTTTCTCTGTTGCTGCTACCAAGCTTTGACCTTTTACACAGATCAGCATACAGTACAATGTGAACAGCACTTGTACTCATAGATTATATTTAGATTCCACTTGTGGGAAAGTGCATATCTCACTAAAGGACTAAGTATTTTTTTATTAATAATATAATTAAAAAATTTTACATGTCGATCCCAGTTTTCTCTCCCTCCCTCTCTCCCTCCCTCCCTCCTTCCCTCCCTCTTACCCTTTTCCCCCTGTGACCTGCACTCTGGCCACCCTCCCCTCCCATCCCCCCACCCCCATTCCACATGTAGGGCTATGTTATTCAGGTTGGGTCATGTAAATCTGTCAAGTCATTTGAAGTAGGGACTAGGACTTCTCTCCTGTCTCTAGGTTAAGGGGGTATCCCTCCATGGGGGATGTGTCCGCAAGGTCTAAAGAACTACATATTCCACTCACCTCTTTAGCAGGGCTTAAAGTTAGTCTGACTGCTCAGGGATAGCCTATTGGCCAACTGGCCCAACTGGAATGCTAGGTCTCCACCCAGGTTGGAGCTGCTATTGTGGACCCTATTGCTACTCTAAATGGTTCATAGAAGATAAGATTTCCAGCCTCTGGGTTCTGAAATTTCCTCACTTCTGAACAGTGAACACAGACCCCAGAGCAGTGAGACCCCCCTTCTCGCCTCCTCTCAGTCCAGCCTTCTGGACCTCAGAGCTATGCTATCTCAGAGAAAAAGATGAACCAGACCCAATCCAGCTTTTGGGATTCTTATGGTGTCACAGAAAATGCCCAACCACCCTCAGCCAAGCTTCAGGCAGAGAGTGACTCACCAACAGTGACAAGGGCCAAACCAAAACAATGACTAGGCAGCCAGAACCATCCAGCTGTTAGCATAGAGAAAAAAATGTCAATGAAGAAGGAGAAAATGGCCTTACAACAGACACCATGGGCCGGGGTACAGAACTCAGGCTATCCCACTTGGCAGAGAGTCAGCCTGTTAGGATGGAAAAATTTAGCCTATTTCCCCAGAAAACCCAGGAAGCTGTGAGTCTTAAATCCCGAGCTGACGGTCACCTACTTAAATGTTTACGGTAGTGAATGAACACCCAGAAGCCTGTGAGAAAGCAGACTTCCTGGGCTAAGGGCGGGGTTGGATACTTTAAAGTAATTGGTCCGCACTGGATGCTACGAGGTGATTGGTTCATGATGCGCAGGCTTTGCTGTAACTCTATAAAAGCTGCCTCAATTCTGTGCTAGAGCTGCTGAGCCCTCTACCCTGCATGGTGTATGGCTGACGGCCCCAGTATACTGGAATATAAAGAACCTTATGCATTTGCATCAAGACCACTTCTCATGAGTGATTTGTCAGCCGGGGGGGGGCGCCTTTCCTGAGTGGGAGCGCTAGGGACCACGCTCTCGGGGGTCTTACAAGCCCACATTCATTGCACGTAGATAAGGGTAAGGGAGACCTCTGAGCCTTCTCAAGTCACCTGTCCTTGGAAGTTCTAAACATGGCCTACAGCCATGGTTGGCTGGCAGTTGACTGTTCCTTCTCCATCTGCTTTTCCAGATGGAGAAAATGCTTTTCTTTGCCCCCCAAGGAGATGGATGCCCCCACTTTTTGTGACAATCTTGTTGCTACTCCCAGTTCTCTTTTGTACCTTTCCCTTTGCTGAGTGGGTGCCCTCTAAGAGCAAGCCAGTTCACAGCCTGATGTTTGACCCTATGGCTTCTCTTGTTTTTGTTTCTCTACATTTGGCAACCCAGATCAAGGCTGGAGACACACTGCAAATGTTTTCTGCCCAGGCTTTAGGGTGTGAGAGACCAGCGAATGGGCAGTTTCCACTCCGAATCCCCATCTAGGACCTTTACCTCCATAACCAGGAAGGATGCACTGGCCCTCCTCCCCAAACACTTCTTCAGAAGGTTCCTAGCCCCCAGAGGTCAACCATTAATCACCTTCTAGAAGCCTGTTGCAGGGTTTGTAATGGAAATGACTCCGTTGCCATAGTAACTCAGGCTGGCCTGGCCAGGAGCTGCTCTTGGCTGCCTGGCCTTTCTGAGTCTCAGGTTTATTTACAAGCTGGGAGTTGCTGCCTGTACTAAGAGACATCCTATCATGTGAGGCCTATGTGGAAAAGGCTGAGGATGACCATGTAAGCCTAAACTAGACCTCGTTTAAACACAGCATTTATGTGGAGAAAGAGGAGAGTTTCCACTGTATTGCTACCCAGCTTCCTATCTGTCAATTGAAAATGTCACAGATGGGCACAACTGTCCATTTGGGCTTTGAAGTGAGCAAACTTGGTTTTAGGCTTTCCCTTCCACTTATCAATGTGTGGTCTGAGGTAAATTACTAAAACATTCTATCTCTCCACACAGTAATAGCACCCACTCACAGTGCAATGTTCAGACCTGAATACTGCAATTCTATAGCTCACTAGTAGCAAGCCCTCTGTGTAAGGGGCCAGGCAGTAAATCTCCACAGGCCACAAGGACTGTATTGCAGCTACTTAACTCCGCCCTTGTAGCCTGAGAGCAAAACGCAGCTGAGTCCCACAGCACTGCAGTTGGCTGGCTTGCCGGTGGCCTTTGTTGGGCTGTCTAGAGTGAACATACATGTGTTCCGGAGAGGAAACTGTGTGTAAATTATGTATATAACTGGCTGCCACAGAGAAGGAGTAGAGTGGGCACAGTAGCATGGAGATGGCAGCAACAGGATGAGCGGCCAGGGCTGGCTCTGACAGCCTCCATGGCCACCACTCCTGTCTCCAGGCTGGCATGTACAATGGCCACCTGGCATACTGAGCTGGCATTTAGTAGTTCTCTTCATCTGCGGTCCTTCTCTATGAGGTTTGCTGGAGAGAGGGGAGGATATGTGAACACCCAATCTACTCTGAATACTTAGGCTTACACCATCCCCAGCAGTGAGGATTTTCTGAGACTCTCCAAGCTATGAATGCTACAGATTTTGAACTCTGTTTTTAACTGTGCCTGCCCACCAGTTTCAAGCAGTCAGTGGTAGAGATAGGACAAAATTATCCTGCTTGATTAGCTCTCAACAATCCCTTTCGAAGAACTGAGTGAGGCTTTGTCTTTGGAACCAGGAGGTTATGGACTGAAGGTCATCTCTCTGTCATTTTAGTGTAGTTGTCTGTAGCAGGTAAACCACGGCAGCACCTGAGTTGGGTCCATCATGTGATTTGAGGCTGAGGCCAACTGACCTCAGATCTGAGCTGAACAGCCGTTGTCAAGGGGATCCCACGAGAGGAAAAATATCCTAAATGTCCTGTTGGTCTGAAAGAATCTGGAAATTTTCTAGTCTGTGATCACATTATGACCACAAGAAAAATGCTTTTCCCAGGAACTTATGCCTCAGTTTGCCTCTCTGTAAAATAGGGCTATTCCTCCTGCACCTTCAGCCTTCATGAGTCGGTTTGGGGTAGAAGGCAACC
The DNA here is from genome assembly GCA_030556225.1 of Cricetiscus sungorus. Lineage (NCBI taxonomy): Eukaryota > Metazoa > Chordata > Mammalia > Rodentia > Cricetidae > Cricetiscus > Cricetiscus sungorus. The sequence goes on along the minus strand of JANBXA010000740.1, from coordinate 28,580,381 downwards.
TGGTGACATCTATGGAGACAAGTGGTACATGACTCTGAGAGAGCTGTATTTGTATGGCTTCTTCAGATGATGCTCAAGCTCAGAATGCCTGACAGCGTTCCCCTCTCACCCTACGTGCCGAACTGCCAGCTTCCTTCCCATGAGGTTTTATTCAGCACCATCACTTACATGGGGATGGGCGGGGCTTCACAGATTACAGCAGTTTCAGAGGCATCTTCTGCCTTTTCCTGCCTAGCAGAACTTTAAGGCTGGCACAACAGACAGGCGTGGCCCAGAGGTGAAGATGAGAAAAGCACACATATTGTGACTCTTTGATCCCATGCCTACTTTCTTCTACTTCTAGGTGGCATGATACAGGGATCTCCTCTCCTCTCCATCTCTGTATCCCCCAAGCATCTCAAGAAATTTATTTATTCCCCTTTAAACAGCTGTGGCTTATTTGTACCGTATCACTAAAAGTCTCAAGGAAATTTGATTTGGAGAGGCAACGGGAAGGCAATTAAAAAGCAAGAGGTAAAGAGGGCTTTAATTCTGGAAAGGCACCTTCTATCCTTAGTACTCAGTCTTCTGTCTTCATCACTATATTAGTCAGGTTTCTCTAAAAGGACAAATTTATAGAATGGCTGTATAGAGAGAGACTTTCTTGGAGTGGCTTACAGATTGCAGTCCTGTTAGTCCACCAATGGCTGTCTACCAACAGAAAGTCCAAAAATCCAGTAGTTATTCAGTCCTGAGGCTGGATGTCCCAGCTGGTCCTAGTATATGCCAGAATCCCGAAGAAGTAGGCTCCAATGCCAGCGAAGGAATGGGCTTGCCAGTGAGAGTGAGAGTGAGAGCGCCAACAGGCAAAAAGATCAAGCTTCCTTCTTCCATGTCCTTTATATAGGCTGCTAGCAGAAGGTGTGGTCCAGGTTAAAGGTGGATCTTCCCACCTCAAAAGATTCAGAAGAAAAGTGGACCTTTCAATTAAGAAAAAAAAAATTCCCTAACAAGTGAACCCAGCACTCCAAATGTAGTCAAGTTGCAAATCAAGAGTAGCCATGACGATCACCAAAATTAATTTCATGTTCACACTGTTTTTCCTCTCCAGGCCATTCTTGAGCCAGACAGGTTTGAGGGAGATGGTTTTATACCATCTTCTCCTGGTGCTCTTTCTGCTTGTCAGAGGAAAGAAGACAGTTGAAATTCATAAGGAATTCACTCTGGCTGTGATTGTGTATCCAGCTGTCTCCACACATCTATGCTCACCAACGCCCAAATGCTACGCAAAGCCAAACATGGTTCAACCTTTGTGTTTTGTGTGTGTGTGTGTGTGTGTGTGTGTGTGTGTGTGTGTGTGTGTGTGTGTGCGTGCTCACACGTGCATGTGTTTTAGTGGAATGTAAGATTCCCCAGACGTTCTGGACCTGGCAGAGTTTTATCCCTAGGATCATTCCTTTGGTAGGTATGGAGTAGAGGCCTTTTGTGTATTTCCTTTAGAGGCCAGCTTCAAGTTCCAGAATTTTCACATCTGTTAAAAACATTAATTTGTCAAAAGAAACAGATTGTTGTATCTCCCTTTCAACTATCTCTTTCCCTCCCATGGCTCCAGCATAGGATCATGGTTCACAAATGAAACCTTGCATAGATCATTCCTTCCCCTCCTCCTTTCTTCAGTTATTCCCCCTTTCATCTTCTCCCTTTTTCCCATTTCTCCTGTGAGCCATCCTACTTTATGATCAGATAGCTAGAATGGTTTGTATTTGCTTTACCTCCTGGTTCAATTCTATTAGAGAAAACGATGAATTAAGAACTACATTTTCCCCTGTATTTTGTTGTGTTTGCCTTTGCAGTGAATATTTCAAACTTCCAAAAAATATCTTGAGGACATTTGGTATGGTATTAGCCACTTTCTTGTTATGACAGAGTACCAAACAAAAGCAACTTAAGGAAGGGGGGAATTTGGTTTGGCTCATGGCTTGAAGGGGTATAGTTCATTGATGCAGGAAAATCAACATAACAGGAGTGTGAGGCAGCTGGTCACATTGTCTGCAGTCAGGAAGCAGTGAGAGATTAAAGCAGATGTGCCATTCGCTTTCTTTTTTTCATTTAGCCTGGGACAGCAGACACACATGGTGCCATCCACAATCCCAGTGGGTCTTTCTATCTCAGTTCCATCCCTTTGCCAACATCCCCATAGTCATTTTTTAGTAGTATATCTCCTAATCTAGTGCACTACTTCTAGCACAATCCATTTTTAAGGAACATTTATGTTATTATTGAATAGAAGACAATGGCTAAGGATTGACAACAGACAATAGCTTGGCTGCCCTCCTATGTGGGATTCGTTACCACACCATTCTCTAATGTGTTCTTCCATGGTGCACATGGAAAGTCACCGCTGTAAAGGATTTGATGGCCAGCTCAGCCTAGGCACTCGTACTGGAAGGAAATTAGAATCCTGAGGGCAAAACATTAGGGCAAAAATCCAGTTTGGACTGGTCAAAGGTGGAAAAGGGCCCCACTAGGTCCCTTTCAGACCCACCTTTGAAGAAACTGATGTCTTCATTTTAATTCTCTCTAAGTTGTCATTAACCCTCACAGATACCTTTCCCTTCAAGACAAGACCCCGGCGAAGGTTGCAGGAGAAGAAAGGATTCTTTTAGAGGGTCCTGTCCTTTGCTCAGTGAAATATGATCTATTAGAGGTTTGCAAATCAATAAAGGCAATTTAGGGTCCCTTCTTAGAGTCTGTGTGACTTAGAGGAAAGGAATAGTGTACTGCCCCAGTGGTGCCATGGGCCCCTTGCTCCTTGTCCTCTCTGCAATTATAGTAAATTTGCCTAATGCACTAAAAGCCAATGAATCTTGTAGACTGATGATGGGCCTGAGGAAGGCAAGAG